>CAUYPK010021774.1:0-21831 GCA_963574355.1 Loris lydekkerianus
ACAGCATAGTTAGTTGGCAACCACAGCTGCAAAGGATCCTGGGAAAACAAATGTGACGCTTTCCAGTTTCTAAAATAAGAGGAGGAAGAGAATCAGAGGTTGAGGACAGCAGCTGGCTTAGCTGGTGGATGTATCTGTCACAAGAAAGATCCGAGAGGCCGCAGTGTTCTAGAATATTGAAATCACTTGTCCTTTTGGTCCTTGCAACTGAATGATGGGCACTGACCTACCTCTTTTCATGCCTTTCTACAGCCACAGTCAACCTAGTAGTAATTCACGATGTGAGTTATTAAGGGCTATTCAAATATGGCATTCATGAACTAAAATTACCCGTTTCCATATTCTGCCAAGTCCATCTGGCTGCCGCTCAATGCTTAATGACCTTGACTTTGCACAAATATCTGAAATGGGTGTGGGGTTTCCCTCTGAGATGATGCACATGTTTTAGAACTAGATCTAGGTGGTGGTTACATCACATTTTGAATGATCTAATTAATTTTATGGCTAATTTTATGTTACATGAATTCTCCTTCAATTTGAAAGGAAAAGGCAGAGGAGGAGGGAAAGGAATGAAAGAAAAAGAAAGTCACCAGTTATTGCTGGTGACTATTTGGAGAAACTTCTACCTTATTGCTATAGCCTTTGGGTGATGCTCTTTTTTTTTTTTTTTTTTTTTTTGAGAAACAGTATTACTCTTTTGCCCTCTTTAGTGTGCTATTGCATCACACAGCTCACAGCAACCTCCAACTCTTAGGCTTAGGCGATTCTCTTGCCTCAGCCTCCTGAGTAGCTGGGACTACAGGTGCGCGCCACAATACCCAGCTATTTTTTTGTTGCAGTTTGCCTGAGGCCGGGTTTGAGCTCACCACCCTTGGTATATGGGGCCAGTGTCCTACTCACTGAGCCACAGGTGCTGCCCCATGGGTGATACTTTTTAATATGTTAACATTTCTATGGGACAGGTTCTACTTTTAGGAACCAATATGCAAGGATAATTATTGAAGAAGATTTATGCAATATTGTTTGTGATGACAAAAAATGGCAAACAGGGTCGGCGCCTGTAGCTCAGTGTTTAGGGCGCCAGCCACATACACCAGGGCTGGCGGGTTCAAACCCAGCCTGGGCCAGCTAAACAACAACGACAACTACAAGAAAAAAATAGCTGGGCATTGTGGCGGGTGTCAGTAGTCCCAGCTACTTGGAAAGCTGAGGCAAGAGAGTCATGTAAGCCCAAGAGTTTGAGGTTGCTATGAGCTGTGATGCCACAGCACTCTACTAAGGGCGACATAGTGAGACTGTCTCAAAAAAAAAAAAAAAAAAAGGCAATCAAAGTAAATATTCATTCATAGGAAGTGCCTGAATAGATCATGCTGTAGTTACACCACAGAATACTGCACAGCCGTTAAAATGCTCTCTGCATGAAAGTTATAACACAATTATAACCTAAGAATATGGGGAAAGGGGAAAAGGAGGGGCGGGGAGGGGGCAGGATGAGCAGAGGGAGGATAATTGGTGCATCCTACGGTGCATCTTACAAGGGTACATGTGAAACTTACTAAATATAGAATATAAATGTCTCTTTTTTTTTGTTAAACATGCAATGATTTATTTATTTATTTTCTTTTTGCAGTTTTTGGCCAGGGCTGTGTTTGAACCTGCCACCTCCAGCATATGGGGCTGGCACCCTACGCCTTTGAGCCACAGGCACAGCCGAATATAAATGTCTTAACACTATAACTAAGAAAAGACCAGGAAGGCTATGTTAACCAGTGTGATGAAAATATGTCAAATGGTCTATAAAACCAGTGTATGGTGCCCCATGATTGCATTAATGTACACAGCTATGATTTAATAATAAATAAATGTAAAAAAAATAAAATAAAATGCTCTCTGCCTGGGCTAAAGGGATACGTAGTACTTAAATAAGAAAAGCAGGGTACAGAAAAATGAGGGTAACATGGTTCGATTTATTAAAACCTCTGTGTATTTCATATATATATGTATTTTTCATGTCTACCATTGCTATGTATATGCATCCAAATACATATGTGTGTATATATGTGTATAAAATTTCATAGGCATGGAGAAAAAGATGGGCGTATATAAGCCAGAGATAATGAAGAGAGAGAGAAGGAAGGCAGGAAAACGGAGAGAGAATCTAATAGAAAAAGAAAGGGAAAACGAAAGAGACTTTTCTCAACACCCTTCAATATATATGATATGGTTACCTTTATGATTTTATGTAAAATATATGTGGATGAACATTTATAAAAGCTTTAAATCATAAACTTAACTTTTAATGCATTATAATCAAACAGAATTTTAATAAAGAGTTAACACAACAGTTACTTGGGCTTCATTATTATTAATTATGCTTGTAGTTCCTTCTTTACCCAGAGTGTAAATATGCATATTTGCATGAACAATATTTCTGGAGTATAATTTTCCAATTATCTGGCATTAGAATTTGTATGCATTGTGATTCAAATGTGAATTATTTAAACTTTTACCCCAAATATATCCAGAATCCCCCAAGTCAATTTATGTGGTTAAATAATTAATATAAGTGTTAACTGCATCCCTCCCCCTTAAAGAAAGGAGCGTTGGGTCTTTGCTGCTCAGCAACTGAAGCTCTTGGAAGAGACTTGTCTTTGCCCAATACTTTCCCTAGACTTTTGTGAGGGGGAGAGTGAAAAAGGAGACAGGGAGGGAGCTATGGCATAGACGAATACAGTTTTACCTGCAGAGTATTCCTTTGCCTCCGTATCTCGCTCTGCAGGTCCAGATTCGAGGCTTTCAACTTTTGCTGCGAACAGGTGCCCTAAGCCTAGCCAATCAGAAGGCTCTATTCACCTGGCCATGGTGATTGGTCAGGGCTGGGCACATGACCCAAACTGGGCCAATCAGACGATTCACTTCGTACCTCAGCATCCTGAAACTGTCAGAACAGAAACTTCTTTCTTGGAACTGCTGGCAGCTCCGTTTGCCACCACGCAAATGCAAGGAGGCTTTCAAAGAAAGTAGCTGACTGGGCTCGGCCTGTAGCTCAGGCGGCTAGAGCGCCAGCCACATATACCGTGGCTGGCAGGTTCGAATCCAGCCTGGGCCAAAAAATAGCCGGGCTTTGTGGCGGGCGCCTGTAGTCCCAGCTACTTTGGAGGCTGAGGCAAGTGAATCGCTTGGGCCCAGGAGTTTGAGGTTGCTGTGAGCTGTGACGCTACAGCACTCTCTACCCAGGGCAATAGCTTGAGACTCTGTCTCAAAAGAAATAAAGAAAGAAAGTAGCTGACTGGCTGGGCGCTGTGGCTCACGCAGGTAATTCTAGCAATCTAGGAGGCCAAGGTGGATCGATAGCTTGAGCTCACAGGTTCAAGACCAGCCTGAGCAAAGAGCCTGAGCAAAGAGCGAGACCTCTGTCTCTACTAATAATAGAAAAACTGGCTTGGCGCCCGTAGCTCAGTAATCAGAGCTCTGACCACATACAGCGGAGCTGGGGTTCAAACCCAGCCCGGGCCTGTTAAACAGTAATGACAATTGCAACAACAACAACAAAAACAACAACAAAAAAGCCGGGGCTCGGCGCCTGTAGCTCAGCCGCCAGGGCGCCAGCCACACACACCGGGGATGGCGGGTTGGAACCTGGCCCGGGCCTGCCAAACGACAATGACAATTACAAGAAAATAGCCGAGCCGGCTACTTGGGAGGCTGAGGCAAGAGAATCGCTTAAGCCCAAGAGTTGGAGGTTGCGACTCTACGCCATGGCACTCTACCCAGGGCGACATAGTGAGAATCTGTGTAAAAAAAAAAAAAAAAAAAAATTAAATTAAATTGGCTATGCCCGTAACTCACATACACAGGTAAGGCTCCGACCACATACACTGAGGCTGGTGGGTTTGAACCTGGCTCTCGGGCCAGCTAAAATAACAATGACAACTGCAACAACAACAGCAAAATAGCCAGGAGTTATGGCAGACGCCTGTAGTCCCAGCTATTTGGGAGGCTCAAGCAAGAGGATCGCTTGACTCCAAGAGTTTGAGGTTGCTGTGAGCTATGATGTCACAGCACTCTACCAAGGGCGACAAAGTGAGACTCTGTCTCCAACAAAATGAAAAATAGACTAGAGATAGTTTCTCTCTCTCTCTCTTTTTTTTTTGTAGAGACACAGTCTCACTTTATCACCCTTGGTAGGATGCCGTAACATCACAGCTCAGAGAAACCTCAAATTCGTGAGCTTAAGCGATTCTCTTGCCTCAGCCTCCCAAGTAGCTGGGACTACAGGTGCCCACCACAACACAAGGCTATTCTTTTGTTGTGATTGTCGCAATTTGGCTGGGGCTGGGCCCCCACCTGCCACCCTCTGTATATGGGCCCAGCGCCCCACCCACTAAGCCACAGGCACTGGCTAAGATAGCTTTTTTTTTTTTTTTTTTTTGAGACAAAGTCTCAGTATGTCACTCTTGGTAGAGTACTGTGGTGTCACAGCTCACAGCAACCTCTAACTCTTGGGCTTAAGTTATTCTCTTGCCTCAGCCTCCTGTTAATCATTATGAAGAAAATAAAGCAGGTTAGCAAAGTATCCCAAGAATGGAAGAAAAAGTATCCAATGTACTCAGCCCTACTATGAAGCTAATTTATAGCTTTCATATGAAGGCTATAATACAACTATAGCACAAGAATCTGGGGAAAGGACCAAGGGGGGGAGGGTAATTAGTGGGGCCACACCTATGGTACATCTTAGAATGGGTACCAGCGAAACTTACTAAATGCAGAATTCAAATGTCTTCATACAATAACTAAGAAAATGCCATGAAGGCTATGTTAAATAGTTTGATGAAAATATTTCAGATTGTATACGAAACCAGCACATTGTACCCCTTGACTGCACTAATGTACACAGCTATGATTTAATAATAAAAAAGCAAAGAAAAGAAAGATAAAGAAAAAATCCTGAAAAAAGTCATAAGTACAAATCACCTTAACTAAGGTGGATCAAAAATAAGAACTATATCTTACTTTCTGACCTGTCCACAAAAATCGTGCAACCAAGAAGCAAGTAAAGTGAAATATTTAAAGTAATGGGAGAAAAAATTAAAAACTCCACCAACCTAGAATTCTGTACCATGCAAAATTGTCCTTCAAAAGTGAAAAAGAAATAAAGACTTTCATAGACAAACAAAAATTGAGAAACGTTGTTGCAGTAACCCTGCCTTATAAGAAATGTTTAAATAAATTCTTTTTTTTTTTTTTTTCTTTGAGACAGAGTCTCAAGCTGTCACCCTGGGTAGAGTGCTATGTCATCATAGCTCACAGCAACCTCAAACTCTTAGGCTCAAGCGATTCTCTTGTCTCAGTCTTCCAAGTAGCTGAGACTACAGGCATCTGCCACCAAGCCCAGCTATTTTTTCACTGTAGTTGTTGTTGCAGTTGTCATTGTTTTATCTGGCCTGGGCCAGGTTCAAACTCACCAGCCTCAGTGTATATGGCTGGCACCCTACCCTCTGAGCTATGGGCACTGGCCAAAGAAATTCTTTAAAGAGAAAAAAAAGTGATAAGGATCAGAAACTCTACTTACATATATTAATGAAGATCATTGGAAAAGGGATAAGTAACAATGAAATCAAAAATTGGTTTCTTGTTCTTAATTGATCTTAAAAGATGCCATTTTGTTCAAAAATAGCAACAATATATTAAATTATATATATTTATGTGCTATGTATAAGCAAATGAATTATGGCAATGATTCTAGGGTTGGGAAAGATGAATTAGAATTATTTCATTACTATAAGTTACTTACACTACCAATGAAGTAGCATAGTGCCATTTGAAAGTGGAATTGGATTAGTTAAATGTATATTGTAAAATTTAAGGCAAACACAATAAAGTGATGAAAGAAGTACAAGTGATATGCTAATAAAGGACAGAAATTATAATCATATAAAATGTTCAATTAAAACTAAATGGCATAAAAAGAGTAGAAGACAAAATTTGAAACAAAGAATAAGGAGAAGAAATAGAAAATAGTAACACATGTGGTAGATATTAATCCAACTTGCATTAGCAATCATTTTGAACATTAGTGGTTTAAATGCAGAAATTAAGAGATTGCCAGAGAGGACTAACAAACAAGACCCAAGGATATATTGCTTATAAAAAAAACCCCTCACTTTAAACATGAAGACACATAGATTAAAAGTAAAAAGATGAAGAAGATTCCAATCACTAGAATCCAGGATAGCTACATGTATAATATACTGATTTTAGACAGAGCAAATTTCAGACCAAGAAAAGATATCAGTGATAAAGAGGGGAATTACATAATGATAATCCAATTTTCCAAGAAAACATAACAATCCTTAATCTATATAAGGACTGCTGTGCCTAACACCACAACATCAAAATATGTGAGGCAAAAACTGATAGAACTACAAGGGGAAACAGATGACTCACTACTATAGTCAGAGACTTCAAAATCCCTCTATCAGAAATGGACAGATCTAGCAGGCCAAGAAAATAAATTCTAAGGGCAGAGTTAAACTCAACACCATTACTCAGCCAGATATAATGAACATCTATAGATTACTTCATTGAACAACAGCAGAATACACATTATTCTCAAGCTGATGGAACATTCACCATTGATAAACCACATTCTGGGCCACCTAATCAAATTAAAAAAAAAATAGAAATCATGTAATATCTACTATCAGACCACAATGAAATTAGAAACCAATAACAGAAAGATAATCTGGAAATCCCCAAATAGTTGCATATTAAACAACACACACTTAAAAGACATGTACGGGGCTCAGTGGGTAGGGCACTGGCCCCATATACTGAGGGTGGCAGGTTCCCCCCAGCCAAACTGCAACAACAAAAAATTAGGGCCTCATGGTGGATTCCTGTAGTCCCAGCTACTTGGGAGGCTGAGGCAAGACAATTGTCTAAGCCCAGGAGTTGGAGGTTGCTGTGAACTGTGATGCCCCCACACTCTACCAAGGGTGATAGAATGAGACCCCGTTTAAAAAAAAAAAAGCATGTAGGTTTAAAAAAACTTCAAAATAAATTTTAAAATATGTTGAACTAAAAGAAAATGAAAATACAACTTATTAAAACTTGTGGGATGCAGTGAAAGCAGTCTTTGAGGTAAACTTATAGCATTGAATAATTATATTAGAAAATAATAATAATCTAAAACCAATAACCAAGCTTTCACCTTAGGAAGCCAGAAAAGAGGGCTCAAATACAACTCGGACTTTTCCTAACAAATGCAAATAATGTAAACTAATTGAAAGTATCCTTATATTAATCTGAAATAAAAAAGAAGAGCAAATTAAATCCAAAGTAAGCAGAAGAAAAGAAATAAAAATCAGGGCAGACAACAATCAAACTGAAAGCAGAAAATCAATAAAGGAAATGAATAAAACCAAAACCTGGTTCTTTGAAAAGATTAATGAAATTGATGAGCCTCTAACCAAGAAAAAAGGGAAGAGGCTCAGCGCAGGTAGCACAGTGATTAAGGAGCCAGCCACATACACCATGGGTGGAGGGTTCAAAGTCGACCTGGGCCAGCTAAACAACTGCAACAAAAAAATAGCTGGGCGTTGTGGTGGGCGCCTGTAATCCCAGCTACTTGGGAGGCTGAGGCAAGAAAATAGCTTAAGCCCAAAAGTTTGAGGTTGCTGTGAGCTGTGACACCACAGCACTCTACTGAGGGCGACATAGTGAGACTGTCTAAAAAAAAAAAAAAAAAAAAAGGAAAGAAAGAAAGAGAAGAAAATGCAAATTACCAACATCAGAAACGAAAAAAGGTCATAGCACCGATCTTATGTACATTTTTAAAAGACTAATAAAGAAGTATTATAAACAACTCTATGCTTACAAATTTTGATAAACTAAAGGAACTAGACCCCTATCTTGAAATTCAATTTGTCACACAAGAAGAAATAGGCACTCGTGGGCTCCAGGCTCTGGCACGACTGTGCCATCCCAACCCTCCCACAGAGGCCATGTGTAGGCTTGGTACATGGAGGAGACCTGCAGCGATCACAGGCAGTCCGATCGTCAGGAGCCAGGCTGCCTGGTGGGCTTGGAACAGCTGTGCTAGTTTGGGGTGCTTTTGTGGAAGCTGGATGCTGACAAATATGAGAATGATCCAGAATTAGAAAAGATTGGAAGAGAGAAAAACTACTCCGGGATGGATATAATAACCATAACCAAAAATAAACTACCAAACTATGAAGAAAAGCTTAAGATATTTTACAAGGAGCCCTTACACTTGGATGATGAGATCTGATGGTAGCGGGTACTTTGATGTACGAGATGCAGAGGACAAATGGATCCGGATCTAGATGGAGAAAGGGGACATCATAATGCTCCCGGAGGGAATCTATCACCGCTTCACCGTGGATGAGAACTAAGTGAAGGCCATACGGCTGTTTGTGGGAAACCCGGTGTGGACAGCAAACAACCGGCAGGCTGACCATTTTGACACCCAGGAACAGTAGGTGAAATTTCTGACACCAACAGCACGGCCCTGCTCCCTGGGAACTGATACGTGCCTTGAGAAGGTCCCGAACATGATAACTGACTGGAAAATAAATCCTTTTCTCTTAACTTTTGTATGGTAGACTTGAAGCTAAATTATCTTTCCTATGCAAGATTATTTGATCAGAATATCGTTTAATGAAAGGAGCTAAAACTGATTTTTTACATGGGAGGAACTTGGAAATGTAAACAAGCCCCCTGTATTTTTTCTTATTTGATCAAGGCTAGCAGTTCAATAGCCCTGCACTGTGTCAGTAAATCTTTCATTGCAAATACGTGAGTATTGCATCTCCTGACACACAATTCCTCAGATTCCGGTTCTGGATGTGATGCCACCACGCTTGCTTTGTATGAAGGTATCATAGTAGATAACAGCTAACCAGACAAGACACTTTCTCCTCCCCAAATTACACCTTGTGGTGGAGAAAGCGTGGGGGAATACCTTACATGAGGGGCGCACTCTGGAGTTGCTAACGTCACTGCCTTCTTCAGAATAAAGGAACCACCTTGATTTTGGGGTGGGGGGAGGATTCATTGAGGGTAAAAAGAACCCAGGTTACACTGATTGCATTTGTTGGGTACAATCCCTCTTATAATTGTGTCCGGTCCCTAAAAGGTGTGTCACATTTTGTGACCTCCACCCCCTCCCTCCTTTCCTCTTCTTGCAACCCCCCCTTCCTCCACCCTCACCATGTACTCATATCAGAATTGAGTATGTATTATTTTTGCCTCTTCATTCTTGTGATGCTTTACTAAGAATAATGTATTCCACTTCCATCCAGCTTAATACAAAACATGTAAAGTCTCCATCTTTTTAATGGCTAAATAGTATTCCATGGTGTACATATTCCACAACTTGTTAATCCAAGGGCTTGTGCCTTATATTCAGGTGTAGGTGGCATTTTTCCTGGTCCAAACCACCCCTTTTAGAGTCTCTGTATGATTGTATATGTTCATAATTAATTTATATATTATCTGTTAGTATTGTTTCCGTGTGAGATTTCTAGGTTATTTTGAAATCTAGCTTTTGAATTTTAATGAGAATTGGTACATTATTTTTCTCCTTAACAATTCTGAGATACAGTTATGCCTAGTTTGTATAATCTTATAAAAACCCAAAGTTGCCTTCATGTTTTAAAAGGGCAAGTTGTTTCCTAAGGATTTTTATCACCTCCATACTGGTCTATGGGGTCTGTTTCCCACTGCACAGAGGAAACTCCAAGCCTTAGATGTTTTAGTAAACCCTGTCTCAATTTTAGGATTACAATGTACATGGGTATCCTGGTAATGACACAGATATACCAGGGCTGGCTTCTGTCAAGTATTGTTCTATTTCAATAATTAAAATGAAGGCTATGTTAACCAGTGTGATGAAAAGGTGTCAAACTGTTTATAAAACCAGTGTATGGTGCCCCATGATTGCATTGATGTACACAGCTATGATTTAATATTAATAAAAAAAAAATGTGCTGTTCTACTGGTTTGGGGATTTTTTTAGAGATTCATTTCTAAATGGTCATTATAAATGGAACTTGTTCATTTTTAAGGAGGAAACATTAAAAAGAGATTATTACTTTAAAAAAAGAAGAAATAGACAATATGAATTGTCCTATATCTATTGAATAAATTGAATTAGTTATTAATAATCTTCCAAAGCAGAATGAACCAGGCCCAGATAGTGAATTCTACCAAGCAGGCAAATATTTAAGGAAGAATTTATACCAGTTCTCTACAATATCTTTCTGAATATGGCAGCACAAGGAATATTTCCTACCCATTTTGAGGTCACCATTACCCTAAAACCAAAACCAGACAAAGGCATTACAATAAGAAAACTACAGACCAATATCTTTCATGAACATAGATGAAAAAATTCTCAACAAAATATTAGCAAATCAAACCCAAATTTGCAAAAAAAGAATCATACATCATGGAAAAGTGGAATTTGTGCCATGTATGCTATTTCATACAAGGTTATTCCAACCTTCAAAAATCAGTAGTAAATCCATCACATCAGTAAACTAAAGAAGAAAAATCACAGTCATATTAATAGATGCAGAAAAAGCATTTTACAAAATTGGCACTGATTTATGATAAAAACTCTCAATAAATAAATTAGATATAGAGGGAAACTGACTCAAGTTAATGAAGAATATCTACAAAAAACCTACCACTAATACCATACTTAATGATGAGAAGCACAAAGCTTTCCTACTAAGATTGAGAAGAAGGCAAGGATAGCCCCTCTCACTGCTGCTTTTCATATCATCCTGGAAGTCCTACGTAACACAATAAGAGTAGAAAAGGAAGAAGAGGTATATAGCTTGAGAAAGAAGAAATAAAGCTGTCTTTGCTCCATGATGCCATGATTGTCTATGTAGAAAATCTGAAAAATACAATCAACAAAGTAAGTCTCCTGGAACTAATAAGCAATTATAGCAAGGCTCTGGAAGACAAGGTTAACATACAAAACTCAACCTCTTTTCCATACACTAGCAATGAATAAGTGCAATTTAAATTAAAAACACAATGCCATTTATATTAGCATGAAAAATTAAAATACTAAGATATAAATATAACAAATATGTACAAGATCTATGTGAGGAAAACTATAAAACTAATGAAAAATATTAAAGAAGAACTTAAATAAATGGAGAGATATTCTCTGCTCCTGAGATGTCAGTTCTATCTAACTTGATCTACACGTATAGATTCAACGCAACCCAATGAAAATTCTAGCAAGTTATTTTGTGAATATTGACAAACTCTTTCTAAAGCTTATGTGGAGAGGTGAAAGATTCAGAATAGATTAAACAATTTTGAAGGAGAAGAACAAATTTGGAGAACTGATCCTACCTTACTTCAAGGTTTATTATAAAGCTATAATAATCAAGGCAGTGTGATATTGGTGAAGGAATAGACAAATAGGCCACTAGAACAGAATTAGACCCACATAGTCAACTGAATGTTGACAAAGAACAAAAGGCAATAAAATGGAGAAATGATATTTGTTCAAGAAATGATGATAGAACTGAACATTCACATGCAAATAAATGAGTATAGATACAAACCTTGAATTCTTCATAAAAATTAACTCAAAATTATTCACAGATTTAAATGTAAAATGAAAGGCTATGAAGCTTCTAGAAGGAGAAAACCTACATGACTTTGGGTACTACGATTTTTTTTTTTCTGTAAAACATAAGCAAGATGATTCACTAAGAAAACAATTGACAAGCTGAACTTCATTACAATTAAAAACTTCTGCCCCATGAAAGACAATGTCAAGAGAATGGAAAGACAAGCCAACAACTGGGAGAAAAATTTTGCAAGACACATACAATAAAGGCCTGTTTCCAAAAATATACAAAGAAATCTTAAAACTCAACAATAAGAAATTTCCATACTGTTTTCCATGGGGGTTGTACTAATTTGCAGTCCCATCAACTGTATGTAAGTGTTCCTTTCTCTCTACATCCGTGCCAACATCTATTGTATTTGGACTTTTTAATTAAAGTCATTCTAACACAATAAGAAACAAAGAGCCCAATTGAAAAATGGAGCAAAAACCTTAAGAGACGACTCACCAAAGAAGATATACAGATGGTAAATAAGCACATGAAAATATGTTCCACATCACATAACATCACGGAGATGCAAATTAAAACAACAACAAGATACTTCTACAAGCTGATTAGAATGGCCAAAATTCATAACACTAAGAACATCAAATGTTGGTGTAGATATGGAACAACAGGAATTCTCATTTATTGCTGATGGGAATGCAAAATGGTATGGCCACTTTGGAAGACAGTTCAGCAGTTTCTTATAAAACTAAATGTCCTGTTACCACACAATCCAGTGATTATGATCCTGAGTAGTTACTCAAAGGAGTTGAAAATTCATCTCCACATAAAATCCTGCACACATCTATCCATAATTGCTTTATTCATAATTGCCAAACCTAGAAGCAACCCAGATTTTCTTCAGTAGATGAATGAACAAAGAAACAAGCACATCCAGGCAATAGAAGCTTATTCAGCACTAAAAAGAAATGAGCTATAAAATCATGAAAAGACATGGAGAAAACTTAACTGATTATTACTCAGAAAAAGAAGACAATCTGAAGAGGCTATATACTGTATGACTCCAATTATATGATATTCTGAAAAGGCAAAACTACAAAGATAGTAAAAAGATCAGTTGTTCTTAAGGGTTAGGGGAGGGAGTGAGTAATGGTGGATAAATATTATTATACATGGAATGTATAACACTAAGAGTCAAGCCTAATGTATGGATTTTGCTGATAATGATGTGTCAATGCAGGTTCATCAGTTATAACAAAAGTACCACTATGGTGGAAGATATTGATAATGGGGAATGCTATGAATAAATGGGGGCAAAAGGTAGAATGAACATTTTTACCCACTGCTCAGTTTGCTGATTCCCTCTCTTCCCACCAAATGGGGAAGGAATATGACTTAGGTTCAATAAAACAGAAATTATCTTTTAAGACTTTGATCCATGAGTAAGGAACAAAAATCTCTACTGTCGTACTATCATGGAACTTCCATTTTATGGCTTGGCCTTGGGTACTGTCTCCTTTGATCTGGGAAATTTTCCAAGCCCGATCCTCTGGGTAGCTATTGATTCTCTGAGCCCCCCGGTAGTCTTCCAATAAACTCTCTTTTGTTTAAGATTATCACAGCCAGTTCATTTTTCTGGAAATCAAGAACCTTGACTGACATCTTTTTTTTGTTTGTTTTGATACAGAGTCTCTCTGTGTTGCCCTCAATAGAGTGCTATGATGTCACAGCTCACAGCAACCTCAAACTCTTGAGCTTAAGCAATTTTCTTGCCTCAGCCTCCCAAGTAGCTGGGACTACAGGCACCCACCAAAATGCCCAGCTATATTTTTGTTGTTGTTGTTGTTGTAGTTGTCATTGTTTAGCAGGCCCTGGACGGGTTTGAACCTGCTAGCCCTGATGTATGTGGCTGGCATCCTAACCACTGAGAAACAGGCACTGAGCCTTGACTGACGTATCTTTCTTGGATGATCATATTAACCCTCCTTATTTTCTTTACCCCAGAGTTTCATCCTCAAAAAGATACTAGCAAACAATTCACACACATGTATTGGTCATTGCTATTATATGAGCAAAATGGTAGAATATATTTTTATATCTAGAAAATATTATACATATTACTTTGTTTAGTCCTCTTATTTCAAAACAAAAGGAAGCTGTAACCTAAAGAGACATTGAAACCACTGTCCAGGTCTCTCAAACCCCAATTTCTTAATTTTCAGTCTCGACCATCAGGTACCAACTACACAGTGTATAGATCCATTGAGGAAGTCCTAATCAAATAGCTCTAAAATGTCCTTGTGGTGTAAGAGTAAGATTAATTTACTTACTTTTCATTTTGTCTTGGGAGGTAAAAGAAAGTGAATTTCCTTTTAATTTTTCAATGGACTTTGTTCACTTGAAAATTTTTTAAATGCAAAACAATACATAAAAATGAGTAGTGAAATTCCCACCACTCAGAATTAATAATTATTCTTTTGTACTATTAAACTATAATATTTTTTCTTTTCAATATATGAAAAAACATGCCCAGCACAGGGTTTCATGCCTGTAATCCTAGCATTCTGGGAAGCTGAGGTGGGAGGATCCCTTGTCCTCAGGAATTTGAGACAAACCTGAGCAAGAGCAAGACCCCGCCTCTATTAAAAATAGAAAAATTAGCTGGGCATCATGGCAGGTGCTTGTAGACCCAGCTATGCAGAAGGCTGAGGTAGGAATATCACTTGAGCCCAGGAGTTTGAGGTTGCTGTGAGCTAGGCTTGTGCCATGGCACTCTAGCCTGAGTAACCGAGTGAGATTCTCTCTCAAAAAAACAATAAATAAAAAAAAAAAACAAAAACAAAAAAAACCATAAAAATTAAAACCTCCTTTAAGGACCATCCTCATTCCTATTATACTTCCCTGCCAATGGAAAGCTACTGTTAGAATTTTATATTATGGACCAGGTATGGTGGATCACATCTGTAATCCTAGCACTCTGGGAGTCCAAGGCAAGTGGATTGCTTGAGCGCAGGAGTTCCAGACCATCCTGAGCAAGAGCAAGATCCTGTCTCTACTAAAAATAGAAAAAGTAGCTGGCCATCAGTATTTCCAGCTACTCAGGAGGCTGAGGCAAGAGGATCACCTGATCCCAGGAGTTTGAGGGTGCTGCGAGCACTCTGTCTCAAAAAAAAAAAAAAAAAAAAGAGTATTTAGTATTATGATACATATATATTTCTTGTTCATTTTCTATCCAAACACATTATATCTATAATAAGCATATAATATTATGTGTTAGTACATGTTTTGAAATTTATATATACTGGTTTACATCTCTCTAATTTTATTCATGATTTTGTTTTTGACATCTACCTATATTAATATAGCCCTAGTGCCTTCTTTTTGGTTTCTAAATTCTGTCATACCCTGGAAATAAGAACTTAAGACTTCATTGGGAAGTGAAATCCTAAGACAGTGAGACAATAAAAAGGAAGTAAAAAAAGAGAATAGGAAAGGAGACAAGTGTAGTATTTATTTCCTGGTTGTTTTCCACATCTCTTCTTTCAATGGTCTATGTTTATGACTGGCTCCCTATACATTTCCAAGTTTCGTCCTCTGAACTATCCAGTAGCTATGCCAGGTCATATGCCCCATTGTATTAAAATTCATTTGAATTTGAAAGTGATGGCAGAAGCCAGAGCCTCCATGGATACAGTTGAATGAGGCCTTGACAATGAAACCACTGCATTCCCGCCTTAGCAGGTGCAATGGAAGTCATGATGTCATTCAGACAAGTTCTCCATTAAACAAATGCTTGAATATCAAGGAGGCAGGTAAAACTAAAGTGCATTTAGTGAAATGTATAAATTGGGCCCTATAAATATTTCATCATATAACTAGATTATATTCATCTATACTTCCTTCCATTGGTGGACATTTAGGCTATTTTAAATTGTTCGCCATTGGAGAAAATGCTAAAAAAAATAAAATAAAAAGAAAGAAAAAATCCCTCATAACTTGTAGATGTCTTCTTAGGAACGTATGCAAGATTATTCTTGGATAGATAAGCTGAAGGGACATTTTGGGGTCATGGAGTATTTAATTTTAAATTTTAGTAGATATTACCAAATTGCTTTCTAAAATGGCTGTATTAATTTACAGTACCACTGAGAGAGTATTAAAATAACACTTCCACTACATCTTCAGCAATTATTGATTAGTGAGTGTTTTGTTCTTTTTTTTTTTTTTTTTTTTTAGACAGAGCCTCAAGCTGTCACCCTGGGTAGAGCACCATGGCATCACAGTTCACAGCAACCTCCAACTCCTGGGCTTAAGTGATTCTCCTGCCTCCGCCTCCCAAGTAGCTGGGACTACAGGTGCCCGCCACAACTCCCGGCTGTTTCTTGGTTGCAGCCCTCATTGTTGTTTGGCGGGCCCTTGCTGGATTCGAACCGGCCACCTCAGGTGTATGTGGCTGGTGCCCCAGCCGCCTGAGCCACAGGCGCTGAGCCTCATTTTTTTTTGTTTGTTTGTTTTTAGTCAGTCTGGTAGATCAAAAATGATCTCTTCCTCACTCCTAAACATATATCCAAAAGAATGTGTCCACGCAAAATTTGTACACAAATCTTTATAACAGCATTTTCATTATAACCAAATAGTAGAAATAGTCCAAAGGTTCCTTGAATGATAAATGGATAAATAAAATGTGATATATCCATACAATGGAATCTTATTTGACAATAAAAAGAAATGAAGTATTGGCTCCGTGCCTGTAGCTCAGTGAGTAGGGTGCCGGCCACATACACTGAGGCTGGTGGGTTCAAGCCTGGCCCCCGGCCTGCTAAACAACAATGTCAACTGCAACCAAAAAAAAAAAAAAAAATAGCTGGTGTTGCAGTGATTGCCTGTATTCCCAACTACTTGGGAGGTTGAGGAAAGAGCATCGCTTGAGCTGAAGAGTTTGAGATTGCTATGAGCTCTGACGCCACCACACTCTACCAAGGGTGACATAGTGAGGATCTGTCTCAAAAAAAAAAAAAAAAAAAAAAAAAAAAAGAAAGAAAGAAAGAAAGAAAAGAAAAGAAAAGAAAGAAAAAGAAATTAAGTATTAATACGTGGTATGACAAGGGTGAACCATAAAAGCATTGTGTTAAGTGAAAGAAGCCAGTCATATAGGACCACATATTGAATGATATTATTTATATAAATATTCAGAGCAAGCAAATCTACAGACACAGAAAGTGAATTAATGTTTGCCTATAGCTGGGGGTGTGGGGGGATTGGGAATCATAAGGCTTATGTATAAAGGATGCGAGGTTCTTGTAAGGTTACAAAACTTGTACATGTCTTATACCATGTGAAAATTAGCTCAGAATATAGATCTAAATATAAGAGCAAAAACTATGTAACTCTTAGGATAAAAGATGGGAGTAAATACTCACATTCTTGGCAATTGTGTTTTAGATATGACATAAAAAATGAATGCAACATAAAAAATAGATTAATGGGACTTCATTAAAATTAGAAGTGTTTGTAAATCAAAGACACTATCAGCAAAGGGAAAACAATATGCAAAATGATATAAAATTTTTCAAATCATATGTTGGGCAAGGATGTAATATTCAGAATATATGAAGAACTCTGATAACTCAATGACAAAAAGAAAAGGAACCCAATTAAAAAATAGGCAAAAGACTTTAAAAGACATTTCTCCAAATGGTCAACAAATACATAAAAAGATGCTCAACATCATTCATCATTAGGAAAATGTAAACCAAACCACAATGAGATACCACTTCACATCCATCCTTACTAGGATGCAGTAAGAATAAGAAAAAATTACAAGTACTGACAAGGATGTAGAGAAATTGGAACCCTTGTACATTGCTGGTGAAAATGCAAAATGATGTAGCTGTTATGCAGAGTTTGATGGTTCCTCAAATTTAAGCATAAAATTATGATATAACCCAGCAATTCCATTCCTTCATATAAACCCAAAAGAGTTAAAAATACATGTTCAAACAAAACCTATATACAAATTACCATAACAGCATTATTAAGAGAGGGTGGAACAAGATAGCAAAATAAATTTTCCAGAAATCATCTCACCACACAAAATGTAAATTTGAACAATTATTCATGCACAAAAATACTTTCACACATGCTAAGGAAACTGGATGAGAGATCATAATACCTGAGTGTAGCACAGATATAATAAAAGATTCATTGAAGAGAGTAGGAAGAACAGTTTTACATTACTTGCATCACCACTCCTCCAACTGAGGCAGCATAGCATAGACAGGGACACCATCTGCTTGGGAAAAAGAAAAAGAATAAAGCATAGGACTTTGTTGTGGACCCTAATACTAAATCTGTCACAGTATCACCCAGCACTGAGTAGGCTTCCATAGCCCAGACTCCATGGTAGTACCTCTAGACTCAGCCTCCAGACCCTCCCTGATGAAAGGCAGGACTTCACAGACCCAGCCTTCAAACTTGAATGACAAGACTTGATTTCTTGTTTACAACAGTGCCAAGTTGACTTCAGGTTCTCTGAGCTCCAGACAGCCCTCAGCAAAACATAAGTCCTACTGGCCAGCACCACATTGGCCCCAGCAACAGTAGGCTTCAGGTTTGTCCAGTGTTTCACCAGTCCTACCAATCCTTGGTGCCAGGGTCTCTCCCCAGTACCATGCCAGACCCATCAGAAACAGCCTCCAGGCCATCCCAGAAGACCCAATCAAAAGGTCCACCCAAGTGGATTTAGGATACAGGCCCACCACCTGCTGATTCAAGTACCAGGCCAAGGACTCCAGCAGCAAGACTCCCCAAAATATCTAAGTGGTCTGTTGAAGAACATTCTTTCAAAAAGGCCAGTCTACAAAGACTGCAATCAGTACCCACTTTTACAAATGCATAAACACCAATGCAGGACCACAAGGGAAACACAACATGATCAAAAGGACAAACAAAAGCACCAATAACCACCCCTAAATAAATACAGACATTTAAACTCCTGACAAATATTTCAAAACAATTGTTTTAAGGAAACTCAATAAATACCACAAAGTATAGAGAAAAACATATAAAGAAATGAGGAAGATAGCACATTACCAGAATGAGAAATTTAACAGAGAGATTAAAATAATGAAAAAGGTTACACAGATATTCTCAAACTTAAAATACAAGGAATGAAGTGAAAAATGCAATAGACATCATCAATAGCAGAATTGATAAGCAGAAGAAATAATCTGTAAACTCAAAGTCAGGTGACTGGAAAATACACATTAAGGGAAGAGAAAAGAATGAAAAAGAATGATGAGGTTTGGCATTCATAGCTCAGTGGCTAGGGTGCCAGCCACATGTACTGGAGCTGGCGGATTTGAATCCAACCTGGGCCTGCCAAAAAACAATGACAGCTACAACCAAAAAATAGCCAAATGTTGTGCTGGGCACCTGTAGTCCCAGCTACTTGGGAGGCTGAGGCAAGAGAATCATTTGAGCCCAAGAGTTTGAGGTTGCTATGAGCAATGACACCATGGCACTCTACCGAGAGTGTCCCTTATCAGTCTATTTATATATTTTTCCAATTAGTCCATCCAAACAAGACTACTCAAAGACATATTATAATGAAGCTCTAAAAATCAAAAACAAAGAGTGTATCCTGAAAGTAACAAGAGCGAAAAAGTATTTATTTTCTTTCTTTCTTTCTTTTTCTTTTTTTCTTTCATTGATTTTTTTTTTTTTTTTTTTTTTTTTGCAGTTTTGTTTTGTTTTGTTTTTTGGCCAGGGCTGGATTTGAACCTGCCACCTCTGGCATAATGGGCTGGCGGCCTACTCCTTTGAAAAAGTATTTCATATATAAGAGAGTTCCAACAGGCTAACATCAGTCTTTTCAACAGAAACCTTATAGTCCAGGAGAGAGTAGGATAATATATTCAAAGTGCTGAAGGGGAAAAAAGCTGTGAAACAAGAATAGCTTACTCTACATCACTGCCCTTTAGAAATGAATGGGAGATAAAGAAAAAAAAGGGAAAACCTAAAAGAGTTTGCCATAATTAGACCCATCTTACAGTAAATGCTAAAGGGAATTCATCAAGGTGAAAAAAAAACCACTGATGACCAATATGAAAACATCTGAAAGTATAAACCTGATAAAAGTAAATACGCAGTCAAATTCAGAATACTCTACTACCATAACAGTCATGTGTAAATCAACAATATATTTAGGATGTTGGTTAAAAGAAAAATTTATAAAAAATGATAATAACTGCAATAATGTATTAAGGGATAAGTGACATTAAAAGACACAAATTTTAGGGATGAGAGCAACATGGTGGCCAAGTAACAACTTCCCTGCAACTGGGCACCATGACTCCGGGGAGACAAGACTCCAGGCATCTCTAGCTGGTGGGATCTGCCTATAATCATCCCTTTGAGGATACAGGGAGTCAGTGAGAGACTTCTGGACCCCAAGAGGAGGATAAAAGTAGTATAAAATTGGCAAGTGGTTGTGTGTGTTTGATTGGTCTAATCCCACCGGCAGCTTTAAGTACAGCAGCAGTGAGACTGCAAACTGGAAAGGCCTTACCTGTGAACTGTTTTGGTGTTTTTGCACATGGCACTCAGTTGCACTGCCTTGGGGAGAGCTTGAGAAAAAGTGCGGAGAACTTTGGGCATTGTCTAGGGCCCCAGACTGAGCCTCTGAGCCGGACAGAGCTAATAGTGTTAGGCTGTGGGCCACAGGGAACCATTGTGAGAGAACTGCCCTGGTAAGCTCCGCCCTCAGGGTAACAGAGCAAGGATCAGACGGGAGCTAGTAACCTAGTAACTGAGCAGCCTAAAGGTAGGGACTGAGCTGCTTTACAGCCTTAACCCTCAGGGGCAGAGTGAGACGGGTTTTGGCACACTGGGTAAGTGGATAGCCACTTCAGCAGTGATCCCAGTGACAAGCACTTTTCTGAGAAAGGTTCTGCTTAGCCAAGTTTAGAAGTTTAGAGTGACTTTTAAGAGGGCTGAAGAGAGATTTAGGGTCCCCACCCCGTGGGGTTTGAGAAAGCAGCAGAGGCCTCCAGTTGTATCAGCATTGTGATTAACATCTCATACCCCAAAAGACCACCTATTACCCAGACAATATTGAACAAGATATATATACTGCTTTGTTTTTAGTTGTTTTTGTTGTTGTTGTTGTTGTTGTTTCTTTATTTTGTCATTGTTGTTTTGATTTTTAATTTCAACCTTTTCCATACAGAGATTTTTTTCTTTTCTTTATTTTTTCTTTTTCTTTCTTTTCTTTCTCCATTTTTCTACTTTAAATACAATTTCCCATTGCTGCCTTTTTCATAATTAGAACTTTATTTTTGCTAGTGTTTCTACCCCTATTATTTGGTTTTTCAACCAATTTTATCCCGTAGAGTTTTCTGTTTGCTTGTTTTGGTTTGATTTATAGCATTTTTGTCTTTCCTCTCTACTTGGTGCAGGTGGGGTACTGTGTCCAATCAGGCCAGCAAAGAGTGCTGGCCTAAAGGGAACCACCCAACCAGGCACCCCCAGAGGTTTGGTTTTTTTTAAGGTTACATCAAAGTATCCTACTGTACACATATATTGCTCTGTCTCCCTCCTTCTGTGCCTCTCTTCTTTTTGTCAATATTCCCTGTTGCCCACCCCCTCTACTTTATCAATTTTCTTTTATTTCTTTCATTTTCTTTCTTTTATCCCTTCTTGCTCTTCAACCTTCTCATCCTTCTGGTCCTTTACCAAAAGGACTCATAAAAGCCTTAGTGTACAGGCATGAGAACTTAAAGAGCAAGAGGAACTGAAAGAAAAATTAGGGCAAGGAAATAGATAAAAGAAATCACTCATGAGGAAGAATCAGCAAAAAACTCCTGACAACATGAAGAACCAGTTCAGAGCAACCCCTCCAAGGGACCATGAGGTAGCTACTGCAGAGTATTTCACCTATAAAGAAATGTTAGGAATGACAGAAAGGGAATTTAGAATACACATGATGAAAACAATGCAGGAAATGATGAAAATAATGAAGGAAACTGCTAATAAATTGGAAAATAACCAAAAAGGAAATCCAAAAACAGAATCAAATAAGAGATGAACGATATGAAGAATATAGAAAGGATATAGCAGAGCTGAAGGAACTGAAGCAGTCAATTAGGGAATTTAAAGATGCAATGGAAAGTATCAGCAACAGGTTAGACCATGCAGAAGA
>CAUYPK010021775.1:0-28704 GCA_963574355.1 Loris lydekkerianus
TTTTTTTTTTTTTTTTTTTTTTTTTTTTTTTTTTTTTTTTTTTTTTTTAATGAGTTCCTCATGGAAATAATGCAATGCAGGCATCTTGAAATATCAGTGAAGTGTTTGGTTAGGATGTGGCTAATGAATGTCCATGGTTTGAGGAGCTCCATTCTCCTTCTATTTGCCTGTGGCTCAGTGGGTAGGGTACTGGCCCCAGATACCAAGGGTGGTGGGTTTGTAACTGGACTCAGACAAACTGCAACAAAAAATAGCCGAGCATTCTGGCAGGCACTTGTAGTCCCAGCTACTTGGGAGGCTGAGGCAAGAGAATCACCTTAGCCCAGGAGTTGGTGGTTGCTGTGAGCTGTGATGCCACAGCAGTCTACTAAGGACGATAAAGTGAGACTCTGTTACCAAAAAAAATAAAAAGAAAAGAAAAGAAAAGAAAGAAAATGAGCCAGGATTACTAAAAACGAATCTATCTCAACCTGGGCGTGAATTAGCAGGAAGGTTTCACATTACCTATTTCAACAATATTATACCCATTTGAAACAAATCAGCAAGGTAAAGAATCTGGACCAGGTGGGTTCTGTATAAATTAAAGAAGCATCAGAAAAGAAATCATCTCAAAGCTTCCCTTCTTTGTTGTCACAACATAAAGGCAAACCATTTATATACCATATTGTTATGTGTGATGAAAAATAGATTATTTCTGACAGTTGCAAGTGTTGGGCACAATGGTTGGATAAAGAAAAAGTGTTGGAAAATAAAAAAAAGTGTTGAGACACAGTTCAAAGCTGAATATTCATCCAAAAAAGCTCATGGTGTCTGTGTGGTGGCCCAGTGCTGGTGTCACTCACCATAGCTTCACGAAGCCTGGCTGGCTGATTACAGGAGATGTCTACTGCAGTCAACGAGACAAACTGATGAGGATGCTTGTAATTAAGCAATGGAGATTACAAGACAACCCTGTCCCACAAACAGCAGTGCTCAAACTACAGAAGCTGGATGTGGAAACTCTGTCAACCACGGTGGTCCACCAGATGTTTGCATCAGCTGACTACCACTTCTTCCAAGCTTTGGGCCACTTCTTGAAAAGAAAAATATTCAGTGCAAAACAACCTGTGGAAAACATCTTCCATGGTTTCATCGTTTACCATTCTTCCTCCAAGTTCCTTCACTGGTGACACACAAGCTACAGTTAAGGCAGCAAAACTGTGTCAATAGTTCAGGTGCATACTTTGGTTAACTGAAGTGCTTCTTGTTTGAGATACAATAAAATAATCTTTTAATTCCAAATCAGACATTTTTGATTTAATAGCCTAATAAAATTTAGTGGTTATTTCTAAATTTGAAAGTAGTATCATAACTATAAAATGTATAACTCTTTACTTGCTGTTTCATAAATCTTTTATTTGAAATAACTAACTTTTCTTTCTAGCACTCCCAAAAATTCTTCTATCACTTAGTTTTGACAATCACCTCAAAAATGTTCATGATAACAAGTCTGTGTTTGTGTTGCTTTTGGAAAATGAATTCATTTTAAGTTATCATTTATTTTCATATATCATAAAATAGCTTTTGCCCATGAAACATTGCTATAATAGGGAAATGCAATTATTGGTGGGTTAGGAATGATTGTTTAAATGGGGGCTCTTTAAATAAACATGTAGGGATTATTCACAGCTACACAGCCCTGGGGGCTCTCCGTGCTATCTCAATGTTTCCAGCCACGTGTTCTTGGCCCTGGTCAGACCACTGTGTATCTAAGTATAGTGAACCCAGTAGGTCAACAGCAGTCTTGTACGAGTTGACATACAAGATTTCAAACCAACACAATCTGCTTAGGCCAGAGGAGAAATAGAGGCCCTTAAACTTCAAAATTGTAGTAGGTAAGTAAAATCTTTTCATAAACCAATTTTTGCAAAGCAAGAGATGCAAGCTGACTAGTTACTTCTCCCAAAGAAGTAAATGGCCTGTACATTGTGTTCACAGATTGAAAGAAATCATTACGCTCTTAACACCCTACCTTTTACAGTTCTACCACATTTTTTGTGCTGTGTAACTGGTTTAGAGACTACTTAATGCATCATGAAAACAAATGCTACTTTTATAAAGTTAAAAAGGATGAACATAAATAGACTTTTAATGGAAATATATTAATGAATTAATACTACGCAAAAAAAGAACAAGTGAGGAATGAACACAGGCAAAGAACGGATGAAGGAAGCCCACATACATACAAGTGAGTCATGGTAAAGATACGAGTTTTCATTTTAAACATGGCTGGTGAATGCTTACTAGAGATTACAAGTAAAGATAAAAGATAGTGAACAATAACTAAGCAAAAGAAAACCACACACAGAACAAAATCGATAGTATGCAATGAGCCAGGATGATAATTAATCTACTCTGTGCAACAGAGGTTGACCAGAAAACATAAAGAAAAATTTTGTGCCCTGGGAGACATGTACGTCATAATCAGCTGAAACAGAAGTGTGACCGCAGCGCATCCTGACAGCTACGAGGAAGTGCCCCTTCTAGAAAGGAGAAGGCAAAGAGATGACCGATAATCGACCAAAGGGAGCAAATTTCTATATAATTAGAAAATGTAGTTCTTTCTGTGTACTATCCTGGGCACTCTCCCAGTTATCATACCAGTGCTGGTATTTATTACAATGCAGGTTTTGCAAAAAAAGAGATATGGGTGATTCAAGTTAGGCTACAATGATTTTAAGGACTAAAAGATTTAACAATATAAATGGACAAAAGAAAGGACTGTTTCTCTCTCACACACACAGGCACACACACAAATTAGGACATTAATGATAACTAGCTAGCACTTAGAAAACTTAAAAACATTAAATTTTTTTATTGCAAGTTCCATTTTATTATGTTTTATTTTTATTTTTTTACTTGTTTTATTTCAGAATGTTAAGGGACACAGATGTTTGGTTTACATTCTTTGTTTTTGTACAGATTAAGTCAAAGTTACGCACGGAAGTCTGTTCTGCGCCCAGACAGTGGTCACTGAACCCTCCTCCTCTCAGCTTGATTTTCATCAAGATGTATTTCCATATGCGTGCTTAAATGTAAATGGATTAGTTCCAATTTAGTATTTTCTAACCACTTAGAAAAATGATTTCCAGTTCCCTCCAGATTATCCAAAAATACACTCAATCACAATTTTTTTTTTTTTTTTTAAGGCAGACCTGCACTCCATGGTATACATATACCACATTGTATTAATCCAGTCACATGTTGGTGGGCACTTACACTGTTTCCATGTCTTCATGATCATGAATTGTGCTGCTATAAATATTCTAGTGCAGAATAAAATGACCCTTTTTCTTTGGGTGGATTCCCAGCAGCGGGATTGCTCTATCAAATGCTAGGTCTGCTTTCAGTTGTGTGTGGTGTCCCCAAACACTTTTCCACAGAGGTTGCACTAGTTTTCTGTCCCACCAATAGTGTGTAAATTTGCTTCCACACCAACATCTGCTGTTCGGGGGCTTTTTAAAATGAGTCATTCTCATTGGAGTTAGATGATATCTCATTGTGTTTATTTCAATTTTCCTACTGATTAGAGATGATGAACATTTTTTTTTTTCATGAGTTTCTTAGCCATTAATCTATCTTCATTGCACAAATTACTGTTCACTTCTTTTGCCCATCTTTTTAATGGGATTATTTGGTTGTTTCTAGCTGATTTGCTTGAGCTTTTTGTAAGTTCTGGTTATCAGTCCTTTTATAAGATGGACCCCATGCAAATATTTTCTCCATTCTGTAGGTTGTCTATTTGCTGTTTTGATCATTTTCTCCAAATGGAGTTCATTAAGTTATGGTTATATCCTGAATCCATGGTAATTTTTTCTTGGCACATATGAAAGGATTCACTCACTCATTTTCTACACTGAATAAGCCTTTAGTTTCTATTTTATCTCTGAACCTCTTACCCAGAACAGTGGCAGCCAACTAAATTAACTGAGAAGAATAAAGGACATTTCTTAGGTGCTGCTGTTGGGGTTGCCATATTACGTGCTGTCCTTCATTTATTTACGGAGGTCATAATGGTCCGTGAAATGCCTGAATCAGGCAGGCAATAGAAAAGAAACTGATAATCCAAACAGTACACTGCATATGAAACATTTGCATTTTTAAAAAGTTTAATTTTAAAGGTTTTAAGATGCTACTTACCGAATAAAAATTATGTAAGCCTTCAGAAGAGTTACCATCACCATCTTATCAAGGGAAAATTGGGGCAGCAAATGTAACGCTGCGGGAATAGCTGGGAAGCACTCGGTGTGCTCCCTACCTCTTAGGAAGTTTTACTATGGCTTCACTCTCCACGAGATAGGTTTTTCTTTCTCACATTCCTCCAGCTAATCATCAACATTCTTTGCATTTTATTTTCTGAAAAGCATGTTACTTTTAAGACTCAGAATTCTTCATGTCCTAATATACTCTTGTGGGAAGGTAACTATGGGCACCCACTTTCAGTTTGTAAAACAAAAAGGAGACAGCGATGGCTGCTTTAATGAGAGTTTGATAACAGCAGGGTAAGATCTATTCCCCAAACAAACGCCTACCACAGTGCAGCTTGTAAGCCTTTTTGCTTATGAACTATGCAAAAATTCTAGCTCTTGGGATTAGCTAACATGAAAGTTTCTGAAGTCTAGTTTTTCGTGCTTGTTGTTGTCATTTATACAAAATCACTTTCCTACTTGCAGAAAAGTTGAACGGATTGATTATTGTTAGCGAAATCACGGTGAGTAATTGAAAATACTATCAGAGCAACTAAAGAAATGAAAGAGCTGAGAAAAAAGGATCTTATTTCAAGAAAGGAAGCCTCTGTTCAATAAGTGATGACTAACGGCATCTTATGATAACTCTGTGAGGGCTAAATAAAGACTCATTTTGAGAATAAATCAGATGGTAGAGTCTATCTCCTCTACACACATCACATTAAATCCAAAACTGCCAAATCTCACATTCACGATGCTATGTATACTTGTGGGAATAAAAACAAAAGGCTTAAAAGCTGTAATAGAAGCCCCACTAGAAGAGTTAAATTGTAGAATTTTAAGAGAACAGGAATGCGGTACACAAATTTATAAAAGAAGAGGCCAAAAAATCTAAAATCTAAGTGGTAGTGAAGAATACGAGATGAGATGTAATAATCAAAATATCATCTAGTTAATGAGAACTCTGGAGAATTCCCTTCCAGGGTCTCTGATTCACTGATATCCTATTGAGATATCAGTGAATGGGAATGAGATTTCTGGGCTAAGTACAGATGTCTCTTCCATTGATGAGCTGCATATAGGTAATAAGAGAGAAGTTTTCACGTAAACAGTGAGAAGATTGCTATCAAAAGTCCTCTTTGCTTAGAAACTATTTGCAGCCTGTTTTGCACTTGTCTGTTAAGGAACTGGAAGATTTGGCCTTTGATTTCCAGATAGTAGGTAGATGTATAGATAGAAGGCCAGATAGACCCATCTGATCACTTTCTAAAGACTAACTGACTTTCAGGAAATAATTATAACAGAATGTTAATGTAGAAATTTTTCTCTTATCCAAGAATTGTAAATAAGGCACATAGATAAAAACAAAATTCATTAATTGGCTGACATTTTAAAGCCATGTGCAGGAACCTCAAGTTGTGATCAAATGCTTTCTATGGTGTATGCAGAGTAGGGCTCAGCTGGCCCTATTACCACCAAATACCAAATATATCAACCCCTCCTGGGAGTTTCTTTGAAGTTCTTAAAATGAGTTCATATTTTATAGTGAAATATCAAATTTAAAATATTTGAGATTCTCTTTCATCTCTGAGAAGAAGAGAAGGGAACTTTCCCCTATTTGTATCCAAGCGAAAGAAGGCACCCAAGGTATCAGTCAAGGTCAGGGGTGCCTACAGGAAGGAGAAAACTAGTTAGTCCCTCCTTTCCCAGAAAAAGATATAGGTATTATTAGCTTAAATAAACAGACTTCATAATGACAAACACAGGCATCAAAACAGGGCTTAACAAGGGCCATCGTTTTTGCTTTTGCTCTTTTAGGCCTCGTTGGTGACCTGGACATATGCTCATGATTAAGAAATAATTGTCCATTTTCTCCTCAGGAACATCACCACTATGATAAATTCCTCTCATCAGGAAATAATACGTTCAGACAACTGTTATTTTGTGCATAAGTTATGGTGGCAAGTGAACAGTCTGACATAAAGAGAAAGATCTTAAAGCTATTATTAATCTTCAAAGTTATGTAACATAACTTAAAAAATTATGTAACATAAAATGCAAACAATGTAACCTAATTTTATGTAACATTAAAGAAATTTTTAAAAAGTGAACACATTTGATCACTGAAATACATTCATGGTAATATCCATTTTCACTCAATAAAAAAATTAATTGTCCTTTTATTTATGGCAACAATACTGAGTTAAATCAAAAGGTATGTTTGTCCATAGAGTCTCCAGCAAACTATGACCATTCAAGAACATGTATCCTCTTTGAACCATGACCACAAACATAGATTACTCTTTTCTTCCAATGATTTCTTATGCCAAGGATTGCCAAATATATCTAACTGTGAACTTGCTTCCAACTTTTATTAATCTTTAATGTTAGTCTTAGAATAAATCCGAGGTATCAATCAAATTTGCTATGATTTCTAGTTTCAGCAGCTACACAATATACATGAATAGGTGGTGGAGATAATTTTTTCACTCAATCGTCGATTTAATAAACATTTATTAAGTTTGTATATTATTTAACTAAAATATTCAAGCTTGTTTCTACAGACAATACAAACCATAATCATACAGAACATGATTTTGATCAGTTTACAGTATCAGTGGCCTTGAGATATTACATGTGTATATATGAGTATATATGTATATACAGATATATATCTGTATATACAAAATCTGTATATAGATATATGTGTGTGAATGTGTATGTATATATATCTTCACATATCTAGCTATACCTAGATCTATCTACCTATCTATCTAGACAGAGAGAGAGAGAGAGAGAGAGTGATGGCTCTAAACTTATGATTCTGGACAGAAAATAGGGAGAAAAATGACAAAGAGACTCAGAGACAATGTTTAGAACCTCATCAGAATAACGGTCATGATGGCTGGTTGGGTTTCCCTTAATGGTCATAAAGTTTGTAACCTATGTTAATCTTTATCAGCACAGGTAGGTTAAAATATAATCAATTTCAGACCACGTTATTTGCACCTAGTTTTATTTTGACAGATTAGTTAGGTATGTTTAAGGAATGCATTGAATACAGTTCTTTCTGTTAGTAACATTACCAAAAAATACGAGGAATTTATTTTAAAAATATCCTGAATCCCAGCCAAGACCAAACTGAATTATATAAGCAAAAATAAAATTATTTTTTATATTAAAGCAGATTCATGTAATATAGGCAGCCTTTCAGTTCATAATTGAAGCAGGTCAACCATATCTTAAATGGATCAAGCCAAAATCTGAATAATACTTACTTGACATGAATCAAGAGAAATTACATTTAATTTTCTTATTTTCTCTAATACTGTTAATATTCATTTCTTAATTGTTTCTTAAAACGAATTTCTAAAACACTATAACTTTTCTGATAGTATCTTATCTCCAGAGTTAAGATAATACCATGCATACATATCACACACGTGATTTCCTATTTGTCTATTCTGCATTTTAATTTATGAAATATGTTCTCAATATTTCCAGGTAAGATCTCTCATAAGAAGTCAAATATAGAGTACTTAAGATCTTTATTCCATTATTCCTCCATCTTGCCAAGATTTTAATGGACATATTAAATATTTTTAAATTAAAATATTTCTGGGACTCTGATACAATAAAATCACCTAAAATAGATTTTACATGTTTGCCTGTTTAATATCATTTCCCAAAAAGTAACTCTAAACATTTTTTTAAAATTCCACGATGGAGTATTTTCCTGTCCCACAGATAGGATGATACTTGAGGGTGTCTTTCTATCAT
Organism: Loris lydekkerianus; assembly: GCA_963574355.1. Taxonomy (NCBI): domain Eukaryota; kingdom Metazoa; phylum Chordata; class Mammalia; order Primates; family Lorisidae; genus Loris; species Loris lydekkerianus. The sequence continues at coordinate 8,007 of CAUYPK010021775.1, forward strand.
TGCAATGCAAAATGGAACTTCTGATTTAACAATTTTAAATAAAATATAAAAAGCTCTAAAAAGAAGTTATTCAAGTAGACAATCCATAGAGATAGAAGTTGCTGCATAACATATACAATTGAATTGTATAGAAAAATAGGAAATGTTTTCTAAAATTTGGTCTTCCTGAAACTCATGACATCATGACCTTAGTTTGATCTCTGTCTCATGATTTTGAAATTGCAGCTGATGGCTGCCTTCCCTCAAAGCAGCTAGAACAAAGCCTTTAGAAAGACATCTGGCAATATTGTTGTGGAAAATTAGGTACTATGCTGCTTGGACTTTATTTATAAATCCCTACAGGTAATTATCCTGTAAATCAAATTAACAGAGTTGGGCATCAGACACTAACTTCAAATCATATATCCCCTATCTATCGCCCTTAGCGCTTTGTGTGATTTTATTTATTCTTCATAGTCTCTATTTTCTATCTCCAAAATAATACAGAACTACTTTCATGGAAAGTTATTTGTGGTGCTTAAATGTTACTTTATGCTAATATAGTTGAGTATTCAAGTATTTCTCACAGCGCATGTGTTGAGGACCATGACCATTCAATAGAAGGACTGAAATTATCATTGCGTCAGACACTTACTTCCAGGTTGCATTTCAAAGGGGATAGACAGATTTGCATTTTAAGTGGCATTCATTGTTCTTTCAAAACCAGTGGATTACAATGGAATATTATTCAGCCATAAAAAGAACACAATCCTGTCATTTGCAACAACGTGGATGGAAGTAGAGGACATTATGTTACATGAAACAAGCCAGGCACAGAAAGACAAATTTCAAACATTCTCATTCACACATGTGGGAACAGAAACTTGAAGAATTGAATGCATGGCTACAGATTAGAATGGTGGTTACCAGAGGCAAGGAAGGGAAATGGGAGGGGTGGATACAATGGGGATGTGTAAGAGGTACAAAAATATAGTTGGAAAGGAAAAGATCTAGTATTTGGTCACAATATAGTCAATATAGTTAAAAATAATTTATTACATATTTTAAAATAAGAGAACTAGAATGTTCCTAATATAAAGAAATTATAAATTACCCTGATTTGACATTGATATACCTACATCAAAATATCACATGTACCCCCCATAAACAACTTTTATGTAGCCATAATAATTAAAAATTAAAACATTTTTAAAAAGCATTTTAAACCTTTCTTAATTTGGGGTCTGAAAAATTATTTCACCCTATTTTAATTTTAATTTATTTGAAAATTAGTGAGATTGAATATTTGTTCAAAGTTTTGATACTTGCATTTTTAAAAAAATGTTCATTGAGAATAAGATTCTACTGACCTTCAGATTTTCAATATTGAGTCTTTTAATACATTTAGTTAAAAAACAAGTCATTTATTACCACTATTGTCTTGGTGAGGGACCTTGATAATTCATTGAATTAGCCTGTACTTCAGATTAATAAAATATTGAAAAATTGACATCATATTCTACGAACATAATATGCTCTAGTTAAAGCAACACAAGAACATTTAAATTTAACAATAAAAGTTAGGGTATAATTCCCAGTGTTATTGTGTCATTTTCCTTGTGTAAGTTACTGAGTTATTTTCCTTTTATAATTGCCTTAATAGAACCTTCCTTTTAAATTGTGATCATGTATAATCTAAGAAGTACCAGTTACCAGATAAGTAATATTTGTTGCACATAAATTTTTGAGGCTATTAATTTTTCAGGGTAAGATTCTACTGAAACGTAAAATAAACACAAACACTGACTATTCTGAACTGTCAGCCTAAGCTAACAGAAATACAATGCAATTCACAGTAATTCATTTTGTATATTATTCTCTGGTAAATATTCCTTTAACTAAGTATCAGGTATAACCTAATTTGTGGGCTGTTTCTGAAAATTAAGTAATCCTCCAAGCTCTGAATGGGAGTCAGGGAGCAAACAACAGAAGGAGAAAAGATGAAAATAGAGCCACTGAACAGGAAACTTGGCGTGTTACTTATAATCTCTGATTTTTCTCTAAACATCCAAACACCAGCTTCTTCTATAGGTACTTAACTTTGCTGTGTGTATTCTTCTCATTTCCATGGACTATTCTGAGGAAGTTATCCCTCTTGTCAACTCTGATCAGATATGTTGCAACTCGTTGCCTGAGTTAATATTCCTATAATAAAATGCTAAGGGTAAACCTTTTTAGCATGAAGCCGTTACTGGAACAACGCAGACACTGAAGACTTTCATTTCTGAAGTTCGGCTGTGCTATGATGAAGGGATCCTCATGCTCAGAATCTAGTGTTAGTAAAGATGTATGTCCATGTGTCTTTCCACCATGGTAGTTTTAAGACAGACGGTTAATGAGACACAGGCAGGTGGATGGCGGATGCACTTAGGCGATTTTGGCTATGTTGAACTGGCTTAGTTCAGGCTGGCCTGAACTGTGACAGGCATGAGATTAGTCAAGGCCTTGCAGTTGGGTTATTTTGGGGAACTGGTTGTTTGGGGTGGGGACTGACTAACGTCACAGGCACTTTCTGACATGGACAGAGATGAGCAGTGATGGGAACATGTTTTGGGAACAGAGCTGATCAAGACCCTGGGAACTTCCAAGAAGCAGCTGACACCCTCATGTTGTGTATAAAATCCAGCACTGTGTTCCCCAGGATGTCTGCAGGATGCAGGGCAAGCTCTAGCTTGCTATCCAATCCAAACGAACATTTCCTTTCTTGCTAAAACTTGACTTGCTCTTCTTCTCTTCAACTATTTCAGGGGCTGCCTTGAGCCATCATCTCGCCACTCTAACAGTGGGTCCACAAAAAATGGTGCTTCAAGGCAACATCAAACTTTCTGTCAGGAAAGGAGTATGTACTTAAGACACACTCTTATGTCAGGAAAAAGTATATTGGCATTATTTAAATTGTTACTAAGTGCCCAGAAACAAGCATGTCTGCAGCAATAGGCATATGAAATTAAGGGGCCCGATGAATAGCAAAATAAAAATATTAGGAAATAAACACTTCAATTCTTGCAATGGAAGAAAAAAATATGTACAGTTATACTGGGAAAGATTTTAATATAGCAATTTTGGCATATACACACACGCTCTGTATCATTCCATATTTTGGTTTGAAGGTTAAAATAATCGGTTTCCTCATTGCTTGCCATGACATCAGTATTTACAGTTTATGACAGCACAGTTTATAAAACACTGACTAAGCAAGTAGTCAGTCATCCAAGGATTTAATACTTGACTATTTTGGTACTTTTTTTTCTGTTAAGATCCATTGTACATATATCATGACCTAACACATTCGCATCTCCCTAAAATATTAATAGCTAATCCTAGTCTACATTTTAAACCGAAGGTGTGTGTTCATTATTTTCACACATTTCTTCCCAATTATGGCATCTGGACCTGGTCCAGAAAATAATGGAACAAAGTTGCATAAAATGTATTTGACTATCTTCCTACTGGCTGGTCTTGGCTTGATAGAAATATCTTAGAGCCACAGCAAATCCTAGAGCATTGGGGAATAGCAAGGTGAGCTTTATCCTTTGTACACAGATCTTGCACCTCCATTTCTTATTGTTGGAAAACTACTGAAATATATTTGATATTTCTTGCCTAAACATAGTTTTGCCCCCTCCTATTTATTCAGAATTCGAATGACTCAGACCAGTGCCCCTCTATCACTAGCCACAGTACACAATTCTTCCCTATTCTTCTAGACCAAGAAAGTGTTCGGCTGATTGTAACCAGCCAATCAATCCATTTTAATGTGCACTGCTAGAGTCTTAACAGTGGCTATTAAGCTCCCTATCACCTTACACACCTGTAGCTTCCAGCAATAGAGATGCACAGAGACCAGCTATTCCACAGATAATGACAGGGATAAATGGCACATGGGGAGCAGAACCCACCCTTATCTTCTGATTAGCTTCTGTATTCAGTAGACCAGGACATCAGGCTCTCCCTCCAGAGTTCATAGTCATCGCAATTCCATGCTTGTGGATTTACAAATAGATTTTCATTTTCAATCAGATCTAATTTATTCCACTACAACTGTGTGTTCTCTCAGTTTGTGAGATAACCACAGGAAAATATGTGCCCACATTTAACTTGCAGATGAAAGAAAATGTGAAATGTAGTAGTAGATGTTGGAAAACACACCAACAGTAAAGGTATTCAAAGTGAATTTTTTTAAATCTGCAAGTCTACTTCCACTGAATAAATCACTGCAGACTTTCACAGAACAGTATGATAATCAGGGGTATCCAGTCTTTTTTTTTTTTTTCTCTCTCTGCTGAACACTAGAAAAATAAGAGTTGTCCTGGGCCACATATTAAACACACAAGCTACTAATGAAAGCTGATTGGCAAAGACGAGGTCTGTGCATACTTTTTGTGATATCCAATACCACAGATAAACAAATTCCTCACAAATCAGCAATGGCCCGCAGGTGCAGGTTGAACACCCACGAGATATATAAAAAATGCACAATCCCCACCATAAGTCTTTACTTCATCCTCTTTTAATTTAGGGCAAGAGCTATGTAGCACACATTTGCTTATATCTTCCTAATCGATGAACTCCTTGGTTATTCTAAAAGTCTTTTAAAAGGTAAATTAATCCTTTTAGAGGCCTAAATCAGTAACAAGAATTCCGCCTCAATTTAGATTATCATGGATATCGTAACCATATCCAGGAACCATCTCTGTTTGTTGAGAGTAAAAAAAATAAGACTATAAGAGACCATTAAAACTGGCAGCTGAAAACAGTTGAGCTAGAGACTGAAACAAGATTTCATTAAAAATAAGAATTTGACACCTAGCTTTAAGGCTGTGTCATCCAAATACTAATTCCCACTTAAAGGAACCAGAGCTCCCTGGAGAAAGAGTAGACTTCTGGAGTATTAGAGAGTAGATTAAGTTGAGCGTAGGACCCGTGCTGGCCCAGGAGGGAGTTGTCAGAGTCCAGTAGAAAGGGCTCCAGTTCATCCAAGGGGCAACAATTCTAGCTTTGGAAAGAATCATGACTAAAAATTGATCAAAACCCATGGTGCATTTAAAAATCCATACTTCCATAATAATGCTAACAAAAATAATAGAACCAACTCATTACAACTGTTAGAGCTCACTTATTATATCAAGAGTTAGTGGAGAAAAAAAAAGAACAAATACAAAGCATTCATCATGCTTTATCTGAATAATGAAGGAGAGTTCTTTTGTATTAAAGATTTCAACTGAAATACAAAAGGAGTAACAGAATTAGAAAATCACTGCTTCACAATCCTAATGAAATAATAGATGTAGGTAATGATCATCAGCAAATTTTCTAGATTAAATGTTATTGGAGAATTTATAACGCAGAAATAAAGGTAACAATCCCTGAAACTACTAATGAATTCTACCATCATTCAAAATGGAATAGCCAGACACCATGTATTTCATGATATGTGTAAGATCAAAAACATCTGAACTGGAATATAATCAAACCTCTGAATATAACAGCAGAATAAATTACATGAGAGCATCAGTAATGATTCAGACAAAATGTACAGCATTCTACAGGACAAATAAATCCACTTCTCGATAGCTCAACAGCATTTCCAAGATAGAGGGTAGAAAAGGGCCCATCACAGAATGAAACAGGCATTAGAAATGAACACAATGATTAGACAGTGTTTGTTTCCCATTTGAACAAACCAGTTATGTAAAAATATTTAAGAACAAATCAGGGAAACAGGCACTAGATACTAGACATTATTAAGATTTTGGTAGCATAATCATGTTGTGAAATGGATTTCTATATTTTTAAATTTTAGAAGGTTAGGGAGTATAAGTTTTGGTTACATAATTTGTTTTTGTACAGATTGAGGCAAAGTTGTACGTGCACCCTTCACCCAGTCTGTGTGCCTGTACCATGGTGTGCAGCTCCCTCATGCCCCTCCCACCTGTCTGATTTACATCACGTTTTATTTCCACATGTGCATCTAAACATTGACCGTTAATTCCAAGTCAGTTGAATTACCACTTATTAAGAGTTGAATTTTCTGTCCCCCCTCCCCCAAATTATGTGTCTGAGTTCTAAACCCCCAGTATCCTAGAACTTGGAGGGAGCAACATTAAAATGGTAATGTCAAATAAGGTTAATTAACCTCAAGTTAAAATGGGTTCCTTAGGGTGGGCTCTAATCCAGTATGACTGATTTGGACAGAGAGATTGACACGTAGAAGAGACAATGGGAAAAACACAGTCATCTACAAGCCAAAGAACAGATGCCCAGCACCTTCAGAAAGACGCAGCCTCCTGAAACCGTGGTTTGGGATTCTAGCCTCCACCACAGAGAGACAATAAACTTCTATTGTTCAAGCCACCCGGTTCTTTTGTTCGTTTGCTCTTTTTCTGGTGGCCTCAGCAACTAATGCAGTACTCCAAAGTCCTTATCAGCTGGAAGTACATTATTTATACAAGAAATTACATGTGTGAGATTTCTATTAAAATGATCGAACAAAAAAGTGAAAAAGAAAAAATGAAAATGATAAGAAACTTCCTAGTTATTGAAGCTGAATTATGGGTACACAGGGTTAATTTGATCATATTGCTTTTTTTGGTGTGATTTCAATGGTCCATTTTAAAGAGAAAATAAATGCATAAAATCAATGTTTGGGCTTAAACGTGAACACTCGGCTGAAGTTAAGGCTGTTCTCCAGAGCGTCATTCTGCCTCACACACACAGAACCAAGAACACAGCCACAAAAAGACACTCACTGCTGTCATCACGATGACTTATACTTAATCCACACCTTTTATGATGTTTATAAGCTCACTCTACTAAGTTTCTGAGCAAGTTTTTAAGAAATTCTGTGCAAAGAATTAAAATATTTTATCAATCCAGTAAAAAATACTAAATATCAACGGTATGTTTTCACACATGTACCTGTTATGATATTAAAAACATTCCTGGGAAGCTCAGGAAAAGATAAAATACAAACACACATCTGAACACACACATCCACCCTCTTTAACATTTAGAGATTCAAATTCACCCTCCAAATATATTATGTGTTTTATGATATGACGTAAAATCAAAAACATGATAAGATGTAAAATCAAAAACATCTGAACTTGAATATAATTAAACCTCCAGTTTACAGATAATAGGAAACAGCAGAATAAATTATATGTAGATTTGTATCAAAACATCAAATTATACCCCATTAATTTGTACATTTACAATATGTCAATTGATAAATGAAAGCATTTTTAAAAGAATGCCCATTATATCATTAAGCCCTCAATAAGTATTGGTCAAATGCAGACATTAATTGATGTGTAACTGATCTACATTGTTATAATCCATTTTAGTAAAAAAAAAAGTACTAGGAGTTTTTTACATCATTATTTGCCAAGTACATGCTAATTCTTCCTTATTTCAATTAAGTCTCAAATTTCAACTACACTGCAGTCTCCAGGGACATTAGCATAGAATATATGGACTGCTGTTAATTTATCTGTGGAATAATTCCTAATCTGCGACAAGGTCACTGTGGAGTCTGCAGCTAACTACTATGTTTCTTGTTTACTGATTCTTCACTCTGTTGGACCCAACCTTGGGAAAATATTAATCACTTTACTCAAGCATCCACTGAATAAATACTAAGCAGAAATGATGCACAAAGAAAACTCAGTGAAGCAGGAGAAAATTATGAACAGCACCAAGTTCCTGCTCCTGGTGAACACAAACCCTGCAGGAGAGAGAAGGTGCGCATGTATATAAGCACTAAAATGAAGAGGGCCCTCCAGATGGAAGGTGTAGGGACCAAGCACTGTGAGAGCGCAGGAGGTTTGGGGGCTGCAATGATCAGCATATTCTCTATGGGAGAAGTCACTTTTGAACTTGAAATGTCTAGGGAAATGGAGTTTGGATTTCCCCAAACTGAAACCTCAGTTTAGAAAGCACTTTGCATAAAAGTAAATTGAGAAAATAAACTCAGTATAACACCAATTGTAGCATGTACAAAACAGACCAGATCTGAAAAGAGAAGGGCAGAATTTAACATTTATGTTTGAGGCCAAACAAGAAAGAGCACATAAACCTCTCCCTTTCGGTTTCTTTCAAGTAGCTGCAACATGTTAGCCATCAGACACTAAAAAGAGAAAGGTTTTTAGCAGTGATTTCAACTTTTCTCTGCTGATATAAGTAATGCACGATTCCCTTAGTATTTTTCTTTACGTTTAAAGGACATTTTCCAGGTGATACATCCATGGGTCTTATCTTCACTGTCAGAACTGCCTAAATAATCCATATACAAATTTTGTTTCTGATGAGATAATGTCAAAAACTTATGGAAATTAACTTTTGGCTTAATAAGGTGTCTGAGTTGACTGCCTAGGTTTCTCTTTCCTCTGTTGCACCACAGACCCCCAGAACTGGAGCAGTGATGGGAACAGTGATTCTACGTCTAAGTAGCCCCACTCGTCCTCATGCATGAGCCTCTCCACACCTCTCTTGCGAAGTCTTGCCTCAGTCTAAGCATCACTGTTACCTCCGACATCTCTAGAACAGAATTCTATTTGTGAGTAGCTCTATTTGTTAGGGAGTCTCCCTGATAGAGTAGTGTAATCATTTCAATTCTCTATGGGAGAATTCCACTATAAAAATGATTGCTTTTCAACAAGGCTACAACTCAAATATTGGAAGAGAGTTGTCTCCTATAAATCTTCTTTCCAGACTAAACATTTTCAGTTCCTTAAACCATCGTGCCTACAGTAGTTTGCATAATTTTCTTGGTGCTGGTCACTGATGCATGCTGGAGCTACTTCTGTGTGCTGACAATCTGCAGACATCTGCTGGGGATTACACGACCAAAGAGAGTTTGATCAGGGCAGAATAAGCAGGGACTATTTTCTCATCTCTATAACCAAGTCATTAGACTAACCCAGTTTGGTTCTTTGCTAACTTTAAAATTCACTACTGACCTTCCTGTATAACTACAAATAATACCACTAGAAAATCAGTTACCGTATATACTCGAGTATAAGCCGACCCAAGTATAAGCCAACCCCCCTAATTTCACCCTAAAAAGTGGGAAAACTTAGTGACTCGAGTATAAGCTGAGGTGGAAAATGCAGCAGCCACTGGTAAATTTCAAAAATAAAAATATATATCCAAATCAATTACAATAATTGAGGAATCAGTAGGTTAAATGCTTTTCAATATTTAGTGCTAAAGAAAAACTGAAAACTAGCAACAACAACTTTAGAACTTTAAAGTACAGAAAACCATAGCTTAACAGGCAATCAAGCTAAATCACAGGATTTATAAACATTTATTTACAAGACTTTACTGCCTTAAATGGGGTTTACATTTAATTAAATGTGCCATTAAATACTGTGGGTTAAATAGTTCAGTGGAATACAGTTCAGTTCAGCCGCCTACCTCTTCAGCTCAGCAGCGACTTGTGGACTGAGCTGAAGCACCGCCCCCTCAAGCAGACGGCAGAAGACGACTGGAGACTACGTGCATTTGATTAGGTGCACAAATTTTGTGCCGAAAAAACTCGACTTATACTCGAGTATATACAGTATTTAAAATTATCAGGTTTAAAAAATAATGTCACTGATAGTTTGTATGTGTTGCAGTTAACAACTATAGAGCAGAAAATGATTTCATGTTCATTCTTATTCAATGCCATCTTGACTGATTCATTCTATTAATCCAACCTATTGAGAAAATCAGCACATCCCAATCTGATACCCAGATTTTTCACCACTTTTTTGCTTCTCTGTGGATTTCATCATCATGCTATCACTCTCCCTTTCAAAATAATGAACTAGAATTTTTAAAAGGACAAGATTGAAACTGAACTCAGTGGATTAGCACCAACCAGAGACTTAGGGCAGTGATTTTTAACCAGGTCGCTGTGAGAGGATCGTAGGTGTGCTGCAGAAAGTTTCAAAGATGGTTAATTAAATTATTTTGAAAGAAATTCAAAGCATAGTAAGTGCTTCCTTTTTTCCACTGTCTTTTTTTGATAAATATAATTCAAGGGTGCTTTGGAAGTTTAACCATAGGTTCGAGTGTGCCATGAGATGAAAAAGCTTGAAAAACACTGCTCTAGGGCGATATACTTTCGTTAATTAGAGTTGATGTCCAGCCTCTAGATAGAGTTCTCTGAAGAAAACTGCATTAATGAGGGCAACACACATACAAAAGAGAAAAAGAGAAAGCCATTGTCATTTGTACAAAAAAAGGCTGAAAAACACAGAAATGTCTAGATGAGAGAGAATTTAGAATACATCTAATAACTGGAGAGACTATGATACAGAAAGGTAGAACGCTCAGGGAAACTGCTGGGATGGGGCGTGGGTGGGTGCAGATCACATATCTAGTAAAATCCTTGGAAGATTTATTCTGGCACTATGGAGAACGAGTTAAAGAGATCAGTTTGGAAATTATAAGCATAGTGGTGATCTATGGAAGTGATTCAGATCATTTAAGGAAATTGACTTGAAAGCACAGCTCAGGAGCCCTTGCCTTTCAAGAGTACCCGCAACAGGATACAGGATCTGGGAGAGCTGCAGTCAGGGCCGCACAGCACAACCCCTGGGTGTGTGGCTGCCTCCAAGTAGCTTCTAAGGACACGGCCACCTGCCATAGCTACAGGTACGGGGTCTCAGCCTGGGAGAGCCCCATGGAGGGCCCTTCACGTCAAGCTCTGTGGATGACCCCACTAGGCCTGAAAGGCACAGAATAGAGCCAAAGAGGATTATTCCTGAACCTTAAAATCTCCTGGAGCTTGTCCTATAGTTTGGAGCCAGGAGCCTTTTTTCCTATTCCTCTTTTGCAAAGGAAGTGTTCCTGTCCCCTATGCCTGTGTTTTGGAACCACGCAACATGTTCAGTTTTACAAGTTCACAGGTAAATGGCCATGTGTTCAGGATGAGTCTTTCCTCACCCAGACCTGATGAAGTGACATTTAGATGACAGTTTGGGCTTTAGACATTAGAGTTGATAATGGAAGGAAGGAAGATGTTCAGGGCTGCTGGGGTGTAATTAATACAGGGTGGACATAAAGTTTATGTGCACTTTAAAATAGTTTAACATGGCAAATAATATTTTGCATGTGTAAAGAACACAAATTTCAGGGGGGCAGGTGTGGAAAATAATAGGTTAAATTTTGTGTCTCCACAAAATCCACGTGTTGAACTCCCAGCTCTCAATTGTGATGACAGCAGGATGTGGGGCCTTTTGGGAGGTTATTAAGCCAAGAAAGCAGAATCCTCAGGAAAGAGATTAGCATCCCTATAAAACGGAACCCACACAGCTACCTCACCCAGTCCCCCATGTGAGGACAAGGCAGGAAGATGGCAGGCTGCAATCCGGAAGAGCCCCTAATCCCTAACTTCCAGTCTCCAGGGCTCAGAGATACAGATTTCTCTCGTTATAAGACACCCAGTCCACAAAACTTCGCGACAAAAGCCTGAACTAAGACAGAAATATACAGGGAGAAATAAAAGAACTGATGAACTGATAGCATTCTCTCTGTTTAATTTGCTCTAAACAGCACTACAAACAAACCTTTTTATTAGCCATTTTACAAGCCTCACCTTGTTTTGGTTTTTAGTCCTTTTGATAGACAGTTTCTATAATTTTATTTATTATCCTTTCTTAACTCAATGTGTCTTTAGAAAGTTGAGATAATTCATACAGCCCCAAATATGGGACAGGGCTCAGGCAGCGATGCCAGCCATGGGGAGCGGCTGTAATACAGATGAAACTGTGTTGTCTCCTGTGCTGTGTGGCCCAGTTCCTACCAGGCCACAGACCAATACCAGTGGGGAACCACAGGCACAGGTGATATCAGGATAACTGGAAGCTTTCCAATGATTTCCCATTGTGAGTACAACAAAATCTAGACTCCTTGTAGCTGTAGATAAGTCTTTATAGGAGCTGGCTCCTGCCTCTCCACCCTCATCACATTTTACCCTCCCTGGAATGTGCCTTCTTTCTGTCCTACCCTACAGATTCAGGCCCCAGGGACTGTGTGCACCTGCCAGTTACACATACTGGAATGTGAGTGCTTTGTTCCCATCCTGTAGACCTCACCCCAGTTGCTGTTTTCTCTCCACAGAACTGACTATCTCAGTGAAAGCAGCCTTCCTCCAACCCAGTGGTTCTCAACCTGTGGGTCATGACCCCTTTGGGGGTCTCCTGCATATCAGATATTTACATTGCGATTCATAACGGTAGCAAAATTACACTTATGAAGAAGAAACAAAAATAAATTTTATGGTTGTGGGTCACCACAACATGAGGAACTGTATTAAAGGATCGCGGCATTAGGAAGGTTGAGAACCACTGTTTCAAGCAGTCATCACTCTTTACCTCCTTGCCACCAGCTGGTCTCGCCTTCTTTACAGCAGGTATCATCATCTATGCTTTTCTTGTTTTTATTGGTTTATGTCATATCTCCCAAGCCACCTATACATGTTAACTCCATGAAGACAAGGACCATAGTTCCTTCATCAGTGTGATTTCACATCCCAGAATAGTATTTAGCAGGGAAAAGGTCCTCAATAAACAAATTCCAGTAAAATCAATACAACTAATGAATGAAGACAAACTATACTTTAGTGCAAAGGAAATATCATTATAAGTGGAAATGCAATTGAATTTTGAAAGGCTATGCCATAAAGTCAGCATCAAACACGTTTATAGAAATAGTATTATCATTTATAATGCAGGAAGAATATATTACACAATTAAACAGTTTTAAACATAAAAACAGTTAATATGGAAGATGTTATTTTGTTTGTTTCTACTCATTTTTTGATTGTTCCAATTCTAATGGATCTAAACATGACATTTTCCTGAATATAAAAATTGTTTCTCCCATTTATTACTCAAAAGTTTCATATACTGAATGCATGAAAGAAAGGGAAGATAGAAAATGAACAGGAGACCACAGGTACACAAACACATTTTTTAGCTGAAGTATCAATGCAACTGACGGAGCGGCCAATGCAGGCAGAAAGTCTATCTTCATCGTACTGAGTTTGCAGGAGGAGCAGGAATATTTTAAAAACAAATGATGATAAAATCTGCAATTGACTTTGTTATGGACACACATAGGTCTAATCTTCAAAGAAGCAATTTTTTGTGTTTTTAATGATGACCACTTTCAGGCCTATGTTCCTCAAGTTGTTCTAGCCATCCTGAATACGTAGATAAACACAACAACCCCAAAGTAATAAAGCTTGGCTTAGAAAGGTTAAGTCTTGGTCGAGAGTCACAGTGCTAGGACACATGTGCTATTGTCTCAGGAAACACTGTGAGAGTTATGAAAGACTGACCAGTGAACACCATGAATATCATTACCTTAGTATTTTCTTTGTAAGTTCAGCTAACATACTTGGACAGGCAAAAACATTAACGTGTGAAATGTTTTCTATTTATATCTGACTTGACCTTCAACAATAAATCAAAATTAAATGTGTTATATAACTAAAACAAGGTGACCTTGAAACTATCAATTGTTGAGTTTCCTTATGAATTTTGTACGTTAGAAATATCAAAAAAGATCAAAAGGGTTGTTTTTTTTTTGTAGATATGTTAAATAACAACTCACTAAATATATGTATTTAATGCAACTTTAATTCCACCATGGTTTATAGTTTCCACTGATAAAAATGCAAAGGGACCCCAAAATCAGAGGACTATAAAATCATAAATCAAATTGTCCATTTTACTTACTGAAATGGTATCAACCTTTCAAGTGCCGAAGATTTGAATGACTTATTAAGAGATGCCTTGTTCTATCGACATCATAAATTCATTGTAGCTCATGCCAAGGTCCTTACTTAACAGTATTTCAACTGTGAAGTGCTAATTTTAATCCACAGTTCAATGATTTTCTTAAGAGATGACAGCATAATGTTGAAATTATTGATATTAGTCTCTTATAAAGCAGAATCCCCATGGAGCCACTCAAAATCCCCGGTTTTCTATCACTGCATGATGTCAGCTATGTCTGAGTTGAATGAAAAATGGGAAAAAAATAAGGTCCCTGTTATAATATCCACTTAACATACATTGTTTTCTAAATCTCAGCCACAATTCATAACTGCTCTTGGAAGCTCTGCTATGTTTTCATGCAATTCCATAAAAATTTGACTAAATGACTTTTTAAAAATATTTTGACAATATTGTAAATTTCCCAAATTAATTGCTATACAATTTATTTCATGTACACATTGCTAAAAATTATGTTATCTTTTCCTGTTGTATATGCTAAGTCCACGTATATAGTGTAGACATTTCTTTTAAACAAATTTAAAACACTGAATAACTTTCATGAAAGTAATATTTCGTAGGTAGTGATGTTACTAAAGTAAAGCTAATGATGGGAAAAAACAACAGTTAATTGAAAATAGAAAATTTAACAAATTATATAGAAGAAGTATTCACCCAAATTCTTCAAAAAGGTATTGAAGTCTCTATAGCTTGATGCAGCGGTGAGCAAAACAGTAATAGTTTATGTGATAATGGAGGTGACAATGAAGGAAATATTCTATAATAATCACTGGAGTAATATATACATGGGGTAACTTAATATTTTGTGCAATAGATCCCGATGTGAAAATATTGAATCATTTACCTCTTTCCCATTTAGTATTTTTAGGGACTTTTTTTCTACCTACATATAACTAGGGAAGTCTCAAAAATGAATAGATGAAGGGTTAAGTTAGCATTTCACCAGTAACAAAGCAGAATCAATTAGGATGCAAATGTTTCCTATCATGTGACTTCTGATACATGTGGGATCTGAGACTCAGAATCACGCGTCAATAGTAGCTTCAGAATGTTCCAAACTGGAGACTGGCTGCTCCAAATTCAGACATTTGGTAACTCACACGTACGTATAGGAATTCAACAACCCTTTATTTTGCACCTTTCTTCTTTTTTGTAGGCACTCACATGCTGTTGGGATAGGTTGAGATAAATGTGTAATATCTGAAATGAAGCAGATGCCCTTAACTTATATACAACCTCCAGTGAAGTTGGACACCACACAGTGCCACTGGACTAAGGAGTGCAAACTCAGAAGCTGGCCACACAGCAGCCAGATTTTAACAAACGGACAACCTTACATTAACAACCTTTTGCTCAGGTTTCATTTGCTTTGTTTTGCTTTGTGTTTTTGAGAAAAGTGGAAGAAATACTTGCTACAATACCAGCTGCAGGTTAAAGAAAGCACCCCTCGGCACATTTCTTTCCTCCTTTACACAATACGCCCCATTTTTAGAAGTCTAAAACAGAGATAGATAATGCCCCCAATCTCCTTCACATGCCAGCTGTAGGTGGCCTGAGGAAGCAGGTGGAATTAGATAAGAGAGTCACTCCAGACTAGAATTACCTTCTGGAATGCTGTCCTCCTGCTGAGTTTTCCAGGAAGATTAGAGAAAGGAGTCTTTGAACACCTTTAATCTTTTTTTTCTTTTCTTTTCTTTCTTTCTTTTCTTTTTTTTTTTTTTTTTTTTTTTTTACAAAGGAGAATACTGAAAACTCTTGAGATCACAAACCCAATGACATCAGCGCTGGGTCTAAAACAATCATTCAGTGATTTTGCCATCAGTATTCTTCCATTATATCCAGTCACTGGAGCACATTTTATATAGGCAGGTCTTCATTTATACATGGATAAAATAAATTCCCTCTTAAAACTGAAAAATCACCTAGGAATAATAGCTCTAATCAGGGGATTCCCCCTTATTTAATATATTTCCTCTCCACTGATTAGTAGGAGACCACACATTTATTTTTTTTTATATTCTCAGATACCCCATACCAATTAGAACTGTTGATTACGAGTGTCCCACAACAGCAATGTTAAGTTCTTTCCTCTTTTAAACTTCTCTCGTTTTTTATTCTTATGCCAACAGGAGATTAGTGGCCCCACGGCATCTCCAGTGATGATAATCTACATATGGCTATCTCTGAAAAGCAGATTAATCGTATTTTACCTCTCCGTAGTATATATGAAGCTCTATCTTTATATCTATGCTGACTTTGTATTTTCTTATAAAGTGTTAGTGAGTAAGCAGCAGATTCTTTGAAGAACAGGGAGTAGCAAGAGTGTCTCTGTCAGTTAAAATAATTTGCAGAAAAGGACTGTATTTCAGGATTTAGAACGGCTCCTAGATTTGCACAGAAGAATAAAGAATTAGGCCAGGATGAGGGACTAGCCAGTTTATTATATAGCAGAGAGATGGTTCAGGGATCCCCAGTCATGCAAGTAATTTTCTGTGTTGCTGCTGGATTCTCCACCTGGTGACACTGTTGTGAGTAACCCCTGAACACCCTACACATATCACATCACGGCATAAGGTTCACGTCCAATGGGCCGAGTGCATGTGACACATTGAGACTCTGCAGTCAGAGCGGGCAGAGGGAGCTGCTACGTTTGGGTGTGTGGAGGGCAGTGGGGCATTGCTCCCGGACTCTGCAGGAAGCCGACACACACAGAACCTAGACCGAGTATTCAGCGGCTGGATACCACGCACCACCAGTACTTAAAGGCAGGATGGGAACCTATTCTTGGAGTTAAAGTCAAGTCTCAGAATATTACGCTCAGCAGTATGAAAAGGTAAATAAGCCAAGAAGGGCATGTCTAGAAATATAAACCACCAAGCATCACAATTTCTTTTTAAGGAAAAATGTGGCCCAAGATTGAAGGACAGTGTATGCGGCAATTAACAATGTAGACTACTAAGTGATTTTTCTGTCACTTACCAGCTTCATGACCCTGGACAAAATCACTAAGTTCTCTGCACCACAACGTTCTTAACTGAAGAAATATCTACATGCCTATTTCAACTGCTGAACCACCAAATAAATTCTGGAATCATAACAGTTATGAAGCTGAAGACTGCTTGCATTCCCGTCAGAAATGTAAACCAAGGAGAATGAATCTCTTTATTCCTACAGCCAGTGGAAAATAACCTGGTTCCGTCCTTAACTGTGTGCACCTTCCCAAGTGCATGTTCATCAGCCTCTCACAGTACCTCCCTAGGCCATGTCTGTAAGTCCATCTTAGCCTTTACTAAGTCAAACCATTAGCTCATAGGAAACTAACAGCAAATCAATGATTGCTTTTCACAAGGAGTGCTGTAACACGGTCTTTCACACACTGTATCAGACAGACATTTGTTGGAGCTCCCTCCACAACTAATCACCACTTCTTTCACCAACAGAACCCACACTTTCCTCTCACAGACGTTGTTTACCTCATTTCTAGCCATCTGAGCTATGGGCACAGAGGGCACATGCTTCAATCAGGTAATAAATGAGTCCCACATAATCCTCTAAGGACACTTCTAAGTGCAGACGGATTCAGGAAGAAGTATATGCCCCAGGTCCAGCAAGTGGACGATATGGAGGCTGCATCTGCTGAAGCTTCCAGTAGAGGGAGTTTCTTCCTCTTTTGCGGGGAAGTGCCAGAAGACAGAAGAAATGCTTCTCTTCCTCAGAACATCATGGTGTGGCTGCCCTGAGCTGACCCTGACACTGTCCTGGACACAGAGTCAGGCACAGCTGCAGCACTGCAGAGAAGCAGAGCCAAAGTGAAGGGGACTTCACTTGACAGTTCATCAGGGAATTTTAAGCCAAGTTCAGGAACTGTATGTACATCAGATCCTCTTATTTTGCATATGCCATGTTATTTTCTTGTTACCTTCTAAACCCATTTGGGTTATGTTTTCTAACGCATGGAACGGACAGATTCCCAGTTCAAGAGTGAACTAGAAAGTGATTAGAAAATATATTCTTACCTACAAGAATAAACATAATGAATAATTTATTTACAAACAAACAAAAAACTGCCCATGTACTATATATACATTAATCAGAGAAAAAGTTACAAGAAACAATTGGAAGAAATCACAAATTAAGAGTCAGGATAGTTGTAACGTTAACATGTAGTTTACAAATATCAAACGCTTCACATATGACTGTCCTTGAAAACTGGAAATATACATTAGATAAAAGTTATCTTGGATAGATTATTTTTCACAAGTAGGAGGGAAAAAAAAAAAAAAAAAAGCATGTCTGCAAAAATGCTTGCATCTGACTTTTATAACTGACTGCAATATTGGAGTCTTTGAATGACTTAAAAACAAGATAAGTCAAGCTGAAAACACCCCAGAGCTCTAAAGGGAAATTGTGATGTCAAAAGTTAACGCAGAGAGATCAGTGTGCCCCTGTGTGTTCACACATCCCAGAAGACCACATGGGAGAAGAAAACAGAGGATGTTTATAGCAAAATATTTAGAAAGGAGGTTACAACTTTCAAAAATATTAACTCTTCATTTATAAAAGTAATATGCAAATCACAGAGGGAATCAAAATAAAATGATGTATGCATGAATTAATATGAAATGTAAAACATGATGTTAGATAACTCAGTATAAAATCAGACTACTCCTGAAAGACAGAAGCAATGAACGTTTACCTGAGTGTCTGCCACACAATGAGCTCAATGAACCTGGGCACTATACTGATACGTTTGTCCTTCAGTTATCCATATATTTGTACATAGGACTACAAGAAGAATAGCATAAACTTGAATATCTGACAACTATACAAATGCCTAATAACCTAAGCATCTGAGCTCATTCATCCCTACATACTAAACTATCATTTTTCAACTAGAAAACTGGAAAATTTGGCATAAAGAAAATGTGTCCTCAGTATACAGCATACATAAAGTTTCATATCTTAAAATTTTTTTCTTCATTTTTAAAAATCTCAATAGTGTATAATGTAGAAAGTTAAGGTGATGAGTGCTCTCATGAGGAAAGGAAAATGAATGTAAGTATGTTTATTATGTGTATCAGGAGTCTGTAGTGGAAAGAATGAGGAGTTATTGGTATGCCAAGTAAGCATACACATGTGTATGTTACCAAGATGGGCAAAGAAACCATTCTTCCCTGGCAACTGACTGATACCTTACAAGTCTAGAAACAGAATTATTTTACCTGAAAAACCTATTAAATTTGTAGCGGTGAGGGATGGGCAGGTGGCAGTGAGTTCAACAGGCTTCATAGATAGATATTGAAGGAGAAGAAATATACTAAATTTCCTTTGGATAAGAAAAAAAAAGTAATACAATTTTCAACATATCCTTACACATAAATAATTTATGGAGGGGAATATGCTAAAATTATGTATGCATATGTCTGTTCTTATTTATGTATAAAACTTGGTACAAAGTGTTACTAGTCACTAATTAATTGTTTAGAAACGAACAAAACACTAAGCTTTCTATGTGTATCATTGATCTCTACATCACACAATGAACAAGACAGGAATTTGAACATAATTTTGCAACAGTGCGCAACCATGATACATTGTGTTATTTTATATATCCCCTTGGGCTTTTATTTCTATCTAATGTTCGGTAACCTTGGATATGTTCTTTAAAACAAAGTTGGAAGACTAACATGTTCACATCATTTAAAGGAACGTGGCAATGAAGCCCCTTAAGAGCCATCACTGTCAGTGTCACCAGTCTGCTTTGTGCAGGGTCTGCTGACACTGGGAGCCATCAGACACATATTCAGGGGACAAAGAGAATCCGCTAAGTGCTAGGCCATCATCATTTCCACTGTTTTCACCTTTTAACTTTTACTTTTGGTGGCAGTATGTCCAATGTTATTTGAAAACAAGCTATTAAAACCACATGTTTTAGCAATGAAATTTGGCTTCAGATTTCAGCAAATAGTAGTAATTATTTTAAGGAATATTCATTTTGGTTTTATGTAGAATGTTCAAAAACATAAAAGGACAAAGATTAATATAGTAAAGATCTCTATCAATTAAAATATATTTTTAGTTCCTAACCTAATTTCTGCCTCCTACATTCCTATGTCCTAAATTAAGAACTAATTTTATTTTCTTTTCCATAATTTTTTTCATAGGATGGAAAGTGTGCCTTTGGCCACCTGTTTTATTCCTACCCTCATGTGATTATTTTAAATTGCAAGTTTGTATACAACATATGACTTAAAATATATATCTCATTTGCACAATTACATTGCGATTCTATCTTAGGGAAAAACACTGTAATTTACAATCTTGCTGAATGGAAAAAATTGATGGTTTTCTTGGACAATAAAGCTACTTAAGAGCCATAAGCTATCTATACCTCTCATCGTCTTTGAACACTGAGGGATAAAAGCAAATACGGAAATGGCAATGGTTAAATTCTCCTGAGTTTTCATTGGATCCTTTTGTCAGAATGGAAGTGGAGGATTCTGTCCCTCCGTGCTCCTCCTCATTACTTTCCAGGTTACGGGGCTTACTCCTCCTGTTAGTTGAAAACAAACGGTAGCAGGCACTCTCATGTATGCAGGCATCCCCACCTTCACTACCCAGTCAGCCTCAGTTTGTGAGATAGTGATTTCCAAATGGGTGAGCACTATTGTTCTTCTGTTCTAGAATTAATTTTTTTTATTTTATTTTATTTATTTTTTATTATTATTAAATCATAGCTGTGTACATTGATATGATCATGGGGCATCATACACTAGCTTCATAGACCATTTGACACATTTTCATCCCAATAGTCAACATAGCCTTCCTGGCATTTTCCTAGTTACCGTGGCATGACATTTACA
>CAUYPK010021781.1:0-39571 GCA_963574355.1 Loris lydekkerianus
CAAGGTAATCTCATTTAAAAAAAAAAAAAAAAAAAAAAAAAAAACACTTCTGAAAAAATCTCCTTAAATCTTAGACCGAAGATAATATGGGATCCAGGAGGGCAAAAACATAAAGTTCCAGGATAGAAAATAATAGTTTAAACCCGTTGGTCAGAAATTTCTAAAGCAGTGAGTGAGTGATTGGCAGGGTTTTCCTCCATCTCCTTCCTCCTTTTCCTTCTGTTTCTTCGCCTTCTCCTCCTTCCCTCCTTCTGTCTCCTCCTCCCCCGTCCAGCCTTATCATCTCCTCCTCCTTTACTTCCTCTTTCTCTTCTTTTCTTCAGTTTGGATATGCTGTCCACCCCTGTCAGTGCCCATCGCCCCCCTACTCCACACTGTACCTGGACTTAATCCTGCTGTTTTACCTTCATTGTTGAAATCACCGCTATAGCACCTGCCAATTCCTCAGGACCCCTCTAGTTTGTATTATAATAACATGTATAAAGGTAAAGTCATTTCTAGTAGTGGCACATTTATTTTTAGATGATATATTACAGACAATAAATCAAATGACTAAATTTCTAAACATGAACTAAAGCAAGCGTTGATTCAGACTGAGACAGGAACATTGGAGAACATTTCTTGTCAGAGATGTTTATTGTGAACACCTTCTATGCCCAATTCCCCTCAATCACACAATGCAGAAATGTTATCTACCCAGCACTTTCTCCCTGATGGTAATGTAGCTAGTGAAGAGGGCATTATTGGGAATAAAATCACTCTTGTCTATTGACATAAAACATTATGAAAGAGGCAAGGACATTTATGCAAAGACATTTTGACCTAGAGAGAGATGCAAAGTAGTGGTACAAAATTTCACTGAGGAGACAAGAGATGCTCCTCCTAATCATATGAAAATGAAAGGTTCAGATAAATAATTTGAGACACTTTATTGAGAGACAAACTCTACTTTTGAAATAAAATAAAAGCTGAAGTGAATGGTTTATGATCTTCCATGCCCTTCACAGGTCATTTATAGGTGATAAGTAGCACTATAGTCAAGGGTAAAAATAGTGAATGAAGTCTTTTAGAAAAGTAGCTTCTTGTTTAGTCTGCTGCCTTTTAAGAATCTTACTAGAAATTTTCAATTGCATTACACATATTCTCAATCTTAGCACCTTGAAGAAATATGAATACCACATATTGTTGGAGACAAAAACCCTTTTAAAACTAAAACAAGAAACCCCAGATGACTGATGTAGAATTTCCAAGTGTACATTCTGGAATAAACTGTGTTCTATCCACCAAATAGGTCTATGCACATACATACAACATATATGCAGGATTAAATATCAAGGAAATGCCGAAATATGTATAAAATTGGTTTTATAAAAGGTAAATATTTGTATTTTATTGTTTAATAGGTTTATACTACTTGTAAGTGTATCTCCCTCAGAGACCACAAATTAGACATTTTTTATGTAAAAAACTAGAAAGTATTTCATGCTTTATGGAACATGACTTCTATTGTAACTAGTCAATGCTGCGGTTATATTGTGACAGCAGTCACAGGCAACACATAAATAAATAGGTGTGGTCAATTTTTCAATACAATTTTATTTACAAAAATAGGCAGTGGGCCAGATTTGATCCAAATGGGAATTTGCTGATGTCTGCCCTAGATTTTACTTTCACATA
Organism: Loris lydekkerianus; assembly: GCA_963574355.1. Lineage (NCBI taxonomy): Eukaryota > Metazoa > Chordata > Mammalia > Primates > Lorisidae > Loris > Loris lydekkerianus. The sequence continues at coordinate 1,678 of CAUYPK010021781.1, forward strand.
AAATTTTTGTTTCTGCAGATTTACTTCTTCACCTTTTCCTCTTCTCTCTCCTTCTATCTGTGCAGATTTATTTCTTTTGAAAATGCAGGTCCAGCAATACTGAAGAATGTTCTAGTAAGATTCTTATTTTACGCTCCAAATCCTCTTCAATAAATAGTTCAGCCCTTCCTTCAGTAATAACTGAGAGAAGTGAATCTAAAGGACCTAGTCACGATCTTTGCTTTATTTATTCCACATGGTTTTGGTCCTGCAGTTATTCCTCCCCCTTTTCTTTGCCTCCCTTGCAAGTTTGCACTGAAACGACCATATCTTTTATGATGGTCTAGTAAGTTCAGAAAATCTTCAGTCTCTATACCTAATCAAAAGTTGAACAGCTATGACTATTTTCAATAGTCACTGTACAAGTTTCTACAGACACTTGAGTGATCCAACATGATTTATGTGAATTCATATGTCTGGTTATCTGGGACAAGTTTGTCTTTGCCTAATGCCTTTGTGCTATAGACTCTTCCGTTAGCCATAAGTGTTCATCTGAGCAAGATGTTAAATATAGTGCATTCCCATCCTATCTTTAGAGGATAGGAAAGCTTTCTTTATGCAAAAGTCTTTGGCTCTACCTTTTGTGTATCTTGAAAATTGACTTATTGGAATAATGCTAGTGTACTTTAAGATCAGTTCTTAATCTGTGGGTCGCGACCCACAGAAACTGTATTAAAGGGCCACGGCATTAGGAAGGTTGAGAACCACTGCTCTATATGTCTTTCGCACAATGTACTATGATAGTGTTCCTTTCTACATCTTAGGTCAGGTAATTGTTTTACTTTTTCAAATACAAAATCATTAACACAATCCTCTACCTTCTATATGTTTGTACTCAATATTTTCTTTCTTTCTTTTTTTTTTTTTTTTTTAGACAGAGTGTCACTATGTTGCCCTCAGTAGAGTGCTGTAGCATTACAGCTCACAGCAACCTCCAACTCTTAGGCTTAAGCAATTCTCTTGCCTCAGCCTCCCAAGTAGCTGGGACTACAGGCGCCTGCCACAACGCCCAGCTAGTTTTTGTTGTGGTTGTCATTGTTTTTAGCTGGCCCAGGCTGGGTTCGAACCTGCCAGCCTTGGTGTATGTGGCTGGAGCCGTAACCACTGTGCTACTGGTGCCGAGTCTCAATATTTTCTTGATACATGCTTGAATTTATGGCAGCTACCTAGATTATTTTTGAAAATCTGCTAACTTCTGTCACATACATTCCCCTGGTACCAAATTCCATAATCAGCAAACTTTCAAGATGAGATCTCATGGGAGCAGCACACTGTAACCCTAATGGCACTTTTTTTTTTTTTTTTTTTTTTTTTTTTACTTCTAACAGAAGTTAAAATTTTGTTTTGTTTTTTTCCCAGACTGTCTAATTTTGTCAACTTTGATAGAGTGCTCTGGGGTCATAGCTCACAGCAACTTCTCACCCTTGAGCTCAATTGATCCTCTTGCCTCAGTCTCCTGAGTAGCTGGAACTACAGGCACCTGCCACAATGCCCCATCTCTAAACTCTTTAAATGAGAAACTATAATATTTAATGCAACAATCCTAAGGGTAGACAGAGATGGGGTCTCACTCTTGCTCAGGCTGGTCTTGAACTCCTGAAGTCAGGCAATCCACCCATCTTCGCTTTCCAGAATGTTACGATCACAGGCATGAGCCACCGCACCCGGCCTCAGAAGTTAAAATTTTTGAAGCCAGAATCTAATGAAGTTTAGTCTGCCTGAACACTCGTGTAAAATATCTTTTTGAAAATACTGCTTATTTGATCTTAATATCAAAACTTTTGCATTTCTAATATTCCTGTATGTTTTATAACACAGTATACTTGAACACTACAAATTAAATAAAAAGTATACAAATTAAAATAAAATATGTTTGTGTATGTGTGATACACACTCAGGAAAATGTGAACTGATAAGAATGCATGATCAGTCTATGTTAAGAGATTTAAACCTCAAGTGCTATAAACCACCAAATGTCTTCAGGGGCACAGGTCATGTCTCTGAAAGGACAGAAACAGGCAGTATATGCAGAAATATGAGATATAGGTAGTTTAGTGCATATTGGACCCTAGTTTGAGAACCCATGTTGATATTTTGATAAAGATCATTCTATTGCTAATCATTCAATCCTATGGGTGGAACTGATAGACATTCTGGCATTATTGAGCAATTAATATGCATATTAGACTAATAGTTATGAATATTATGACCTCACACTCTTCATAGTTCTGAAATTTGTAGAGATCACTTAGTTATCATCTAATGCTATGTTATATATAATAGTTCCTTTTACAGTAAATATTGTGTCAAACAAATAAATAAGCATTATCTCTGTTTTAGGTTTGTGTGATAATTATGGAAGTTTACCCTGAGGATTGTTGCACTAAGTATTATAGCTTCTCACAGAAAGAGTTTCAAATATTAGTGATAGAAAAATTTATGTAAATAATTCAAGCAAAAAAGAAGTTCAGCTCAGCTAACTCAATTTTGTCCCTGTGTTATACAAATGATCTCCCAATTCTCTTTTGTTTCCAATGTTGCATTTTCAAGCTGTCGATCTCAAAACATATATATGATTAAGGCTGGGTGCGGTGGCTCATGCCTGTAATACTAGCACTCTGGGAGGCCGAGTTGAGTGTATTGCCTGAGCTCACAGGTTCAAGACCAGCCTGAGCAAGAGCGAGACCCCGTCTGTAAAAACAGCCAGGCGTTGTGGCGGGCGCCTGTAGTCCCAGCTACTTGGGAGGCTGAGGCAAGAGTTTGAGGTTGCAGTGAACTATGATGCCACGACACTCTACTGAGGGTGACCAAGTGAAACTCTGTATCAAAAAAAAAAAAAAAAAAAATATATATATATATATACACACACACACATGTACATATATGATTAAAATATGTACCAATTAATAATTAGCAGGAAAATATGAAAAACACTAAAATTTATTATTAGATCAATGCTATATTTATAATTTTTCACTTAATTAAACATCTCTCCCCTAGTTTGATATAAAGCTGCTTACAAATCATCAAGGAGCAGATTGACGTCTGTATTTCAACTTCTTTATGGAATATAGAGAGTGCCAAAAATATATATACACATTTTAAGAGAGGAAAAAAACTGTATTAAGTTTGTAATACTCAAGTCTGTTTTACTTCTGCAATTCCATGCTCAACATGACTTGTATTATCTTTTTTTTTTTTTTTAACCAGTCTATAGTGACTATATACTATTTTCCACAGTTTGTACTAATTTGCAGTCCATCTCACAATGGAATCAACCTAAGTGCCCACCAATTCATTAGTGGATTAACAAAATGTGGTGTATGTATACTATGGAATACTACTTAGCCATGAAGAAGGATGATTAATGCCTTTTGCAACCATTTAGGTGGAATTGGAGACCATTATGCTAAGTATCTAAGGAATGGAAAAACAAACATCACATGCACTCACTATTAAATTCAAACTAACTGAAGAGCACATATGCGCTTAGAGGGAAGTAAAATTTAATGGAAATCAAGCAGGGGGCAAAGGGGAGGAGGGGATGGGAAAACCTACCTAATGGCTACAATGAACACTATCTGGGTGATGGACACACTTATATCCATGACTTAAGCATTATAAAAGTGATCCATGTAACAAAAATATTTGTACTCCCATAATATTTTGAAATAAAAACATTCCATAGTCTTATTCGATTAGAAGATGGTTTTCTTATTCAGTCCAGTCCTGCATCACTCTTGGGGTATAATCCTGTTCTTTACCTTTATCATTTCTACATTAACTATCTCTTTCTTTCCTCTTTCTCCTTCCCAAATGGGTTGACTATAAGATCAAGATCAAGAAAAGTTTTGCTTGAATGACATGTATTTATTTGATAATTTCCTGTTAGTATGACAGATTCTCAATGTCAATTAGTATTTCATCAAAAGTGTTTGTGTATGTGTGTTTGGGAGAATTACTGAGAAGTATACAACTAGAGCTATTCCACTTCATCACTCTTTACCTTGAAAACATCTCTACTCTATCTGGCAACTTAGGATACTTCCTTACTTCCTATTTTTAGGCTGCGGTCATATTCTTCAACCAGGCAATAATTTTAGGAATAATTTTAGGAAATAAATTTAGGAAGGATCTAATACTTTTAAGAGGAAATCCAGGCAGGTTTCTAATGTAAAGTATACATTTAATTCATTTAGGTTTTCTAAATTTTCAAATTATTTACTTTTACTTTTGATAGGGGTATAGTTTGACTTCTGTGGCCTCCCTATTCTGTAGAATATTTCTCAGATGCAAGGTTGTTTCTTTAAAATCCAAATTCTAGAGGAACAAGTTTTATTTTCCAAATAGTCTAATTAGTGTTGGGTCATATTTACCTCAACTTTATGTTTTTGAATTTTTATGTTAATAGAAAATACACAATTCAAGAGTTATATAACATTACAGCCCTGACTTATGATACTTGCATACTTATTCAGTTATTTTAACCTCTACTGAGTACTTCATTAAAAAAATGTATAATTTATTAATCTATAATTTATTGATCTATTCTTCTATGTACAGGCAGGATGTTTTTCATGACTACAATGTTGCATTTAATAATCATGCAAATGGGAGAAGCTTGTGGCTCAGTGAGTGGGGCGCCGCCCCCATATACCAAAGGTGGCGTCTTCAAACCTGGCCCCAGCCAAACTGCAACAACAACAAAATGAAAAAAATAATGATGATGATGATGCAAATGTTGCCTCATGTTGTCTAGATATATTCTTGCAAGTTGAATAGTTTATCTTAAGGTCTAAACATTTTTAACAATTGTTGAGCTTACCAAATTATTCCTTCAAGTGACTGTACCATTTTACACTACTATGGCAGCATATGAAGACTTTTGATTTCCCAGATTCTTACTAAAAATTTTCTATCAGACTTTGGAAAAATTTGGCAATGTGATGAGTATTGTGTTTTCTTACGTCATTCTTAAATCATTAGTGACGCTGTGTGTGTGTGTGTGTGTGTGTGTATGTTTAATATTGGGGATTTCTGGGCAGTGCCTGTGGCTCAGTGGGTAGGGTGCTGGCCCCATATGCCAAGGGTGGAGGGTTCAAACCCAGCCCTGGCCAAAATGCAACAACAAAAAAATAGCCGGGCGTTGTGGCGGGCGCCTGTAGTCCCAGGTACTTGGGGGGCTGAGGCAAGAGAATCACCTAAGCCCAGGAGTTGGAGGTTGCTGTGAGTTGTGTGATGCCACAGTACTCTACCGAGGGTGAAAAAGTAAGACTCTGAATCTACCAAAAAAAAAAAATATATATATATATATATGTATATATATATATATTGGGGATTTCTGCTCCTTTTCATTAGGTTTTCTTTATATTTTTAATTTACAGGTGCTTCATATATTTTGAATACTGACTATTTGTCACTTTTATGTGTTGCAATAAGTACCTCCTGTTATTTGGTTTCTGTGATATGAGAGTTAATTTCTACAGATGTGAAAATGTTCTGAGGTATTGTACTGAAATAAGAAAAGTACTTGAGGCTTGGCATTCGTAGCACAGTGGTTACAGTGCCAGCCACATACACCAAGGCTGGTGGGTTCAAACCCAGCCCGGGCCAGCTAAAAAAACAATGACAAGTGCAACAAAAAATAGCTGGGCATTGTGGGGAGCGCCTATAGTCCCAGCTACTTGGGAGGCTGAAACTAGAGAATTGCTTAAGCCCAAGAGTTTGAGGTTGCTTTGAGCTGTGATGCCATAGCACTCTACCATGAGGGTGACATAATGAGACTATCTGAAAAAGAAAAAAAAAAAAAGAAAAGAAAAGAAAAGAAAAGAAAAAAAGAAAGAAAAGTACTTGAACAGCACTGACCTTGTTCAAGGCATGAACTCCACTAACTACTAGTGTTGCTTTGTAGCCATGTTTGTAGCCATGAGTCTGAGGAGTCCTAGGGGTTATTAGCATGCCAGTATTATTTATTAATGACTGAGATTGGTGATTTGCACCTGATCTTGATGAGTGACTTGGAGGGCTCTGCCACTGTGACTGGATATGCAGCAGAAATATGCCTACATGACCATCACAATATACAAAGTAAGATTCTTGGTTGAGACTTCATTTTGGACTCTCTGGTTCTGTGACTTTATGTGCACAGATAGGTTACTACTTATAAAAGAATAAAATGTGTTCCTGGTCTGAGAGAAAAGCTTCCTGTTACAGCCTCTGCAAAGAAAGGATAATACGAGCTTATGCCTGGCTTCTCCAGACCCTTGCTGTGAGACAGCCTTTGCCTGTGATCCATATCCTGACTTTATGCTGTTGCCTTACTGTAGCCTTTTAAGGCAACGAACTGTGCATTTGTAAGCCTTATCATATTTGGTCCTATGATACTTCTTTAGCAACTGAACCTTGTCTAATTTCATCCTTAGTGCAGTTTGTCATCTAATATACTATTTACAGTGGAGTCATTGATTTCTGTAGAAAGAAAAAAAATAAAGCAATGTTTGATATTGAAAATTTTGTATTATACATTGTTTGGATTGTGTTTGTACTATTAATATACCTATTTGCTATTTGGGATTAATATTTCTTTGAAAATAATGAAGTCAGGATATTCATAGAGAGTTAACAAAACATTAAATGGAGTATCAAGCTTTTAATACATTGGTAACTGCCGTAATTCAATAGTTCCAAGGGTAAGGTGCCCACTATTCAAATTTCATTAATAGTAATGAACGGTTTGCTTGGAGCAAATACGGATGGCAAACAAATGCTCATGGTGGAGAAAGTCTTTTTAACTTAAGAAAATATTCTGGCTTAAAATAAATATTTTCATACAATGTTTTGTTTTGTAGTATATAATTATAATGTTTAAGATTGCTTCACATGTGGGAAGTAAACTGGAAAATAGAGTCAATTATCTATAAATACAAAAATAAAACTTTTTGCAGGACATATTGGACAACAATGCATTATATATGCATATAAAAATAAACTATCTAAAATATGCAAACTATTAAGCTATAATTGAAGAGACTATTTGCATATTTCAGAGTATGTATATAACATTTCTCCATACATAGGAGATGTACTTATTTATAAATTCATATTTTTCATCTTTACTGGCTCTTGATTTCAGAAATATGAATTCATATTTATCTGATGGCTTAATTACTTTCACTTGAAATGTTCTGATGATAATAAGAGTTTTAAATACAAATGTTCACATTCATTCAATTATTTATTACTTAACCCATTCCCTTGACAAGCAGTTGTTTTAGACATTCTGTGTGCCAGATAGTGGACCAATGACAAAAGATTTTGGAATAAATCAGTTATGGAATGTGACGTCAAAGAGCTTATGAACTTTTGTGAACCTAAAATAAATACATGTTAAGAGGAAATAAGGATAGATAATTAGAAAGATTAAGTGGAGGGTAAGCTTATTGTTTATAGCAGGAGAAATTGGAAAAAGCATCACGACATAAGTGAAAACTTAAGCTGAAACTTTAAGCAGCTAAGATGATTTGAAAATGCAAAATATTTGGCGCAAGATATTTCTAGAAGAGAATACACTATGAGTGAAATTGTGAATGTGGTGGAGAAAGCATAAGCTATGGATCCAATAGCAAGAATAATTCAATTTGGGTAGATTAGAGTATGTAAGAATGAGATCAATTAAAACTTGACTAAAAAAGTAGATGGAACCACATTAAAATGTACCTTACATGTTAGCCTATGGAGTCAGTAGTACAGGAATAGGCACTGTTGATCTTTAAGCAGCAAAGTGTTGGACTGTGTTTAAAATCTATCAGAAGTTCTTTATCCTGGAGCATCTAAGGTCAACTCAAACTACAGAAAATGTTCTAAAGCAGTGCTGCCCAAAACAGTAGCTACTAGCCATATGTGCTTATTCAAATTAAAGTTAATTAAAATTAAATAATCTAAAGTTCTTCAAGTGGACTAACCACATTTCATGTGTTCATTAATTTTCTTAATGACTACTGTATTGAACAACACAGATACAGAATGATATCACTGCAGAAATCCTATTGGAGGCTATAATCCTAGCACTCTGGCGCTCTGGGTGGCCAAGGTAGGTAGATTGCTTGAGTTCAGGAGTTGGAGACCAGCCTGAACAAGAGGGAAACCCCATCTCTACTAAAAATAGAAAAACTAGCTGGGTGTGGTGGCACATGCATGTAGTCCCAGCTACTGGGGAGGCTGAGGCAAGAGGATTGCTTGAGCCCAAGAGTTTGAGGTTGCAGTGAGCTATGATGATGCCATGTCACTCTACTCAGGGTGGCAAAGTATAACAAGAAAGAAAGAAAAAGGAAGGAAGGAAGGAGAAGAGAAGAGAAGAGAAGAGAAGAGAAGAGAAGAGAAGAGAAGAGAAGAGAAGAAGCAAGGAGGGAGGGGAGGGAGGGAGGAAGGAACAAGAGGGAAGAAAGAGAGAAAACGAAGGAAGGAAGGGAGGGAGGGAGGAAGGGGGGGAAGGGAGGAAGAAAGAAAAAAAAAGTGTATTGTTATCACTTAGAGCAAGAGATTGTACCTATCTTATTTATAGTTATATCAATAGATATCGGAGAAGAGAAAACAGATTTATAAGATCCTTCAGATAGATTTTTGAAACTTAGTAATGAGCTAACTAAAAAGGGACAAAAAGAGTTGGGAACTAGGGCGCCTGCGGCTCAGTGAGTAGGGCGCCAGCCCCATATACCGAGGGTGGTGGGTTCAAACCCGGCCCCCCAAACTGCAGCAAAAAAATAGCCAGGCGTTGTGGCAGGCACCTACCTGTAGTCCCAGCTACTCGGGAGGCTGAGGCAAGAGAATCACCTAATCCCAGGAACTGAAGGTTGCTGTAAGCTGTGTGACGCCAAGACACTCTACGGAGGGTGACAAAGTGAGACTGTCTCTACAAAAAAAAAAAAAAAAAAGAGTTGAGAACTAGAAATAGGCCATTAGAAAGAGCCTAGAATAAGAGACTAACATTTACTTATCATGTGCAGATACTTGGCAAAGAAAATAAGAACATTCTATAAAAATATTCAAATGAAAGACTGAGAAATATAAAGAGAAGACTTTTTTTAAAAAACTACCATTATTGTGTTAAGGAAATGAGAGGAGTTGAAAAATGAAATATAGAAAGAATCACAGAAAAAATGGAAAAATGTAAGAAAAACAATAAACATTATACAATTTGAGAAAGAAAATTACTTCAAGAACAGAATGGTAACTGTGTTCAACATCAAATTTCATTTTGATAAATACTAGAATATTCTTGCCATAATATTAATATTAAAATAGCTCAGGGTAACATATTTAAATTAGGCATTATTTAAAATATAGTGAATAGCTTAATCTGCTTTAATATATTTCAATAACAAAATAAATTTCTTTAAAATTTAACACCACATTTGTAAGTTAGTTACTGAAAGGTTTGCCTTCCATAACATCATTTAATAATATTGATTGTGCACATTTGCTAACAAGTTAATCACAGTCGAGTTCTTCTAACCTTTCTATCTTGTTTTCCTCACTATCCATTTGAATGTTTTTGTACATGCTTTTAAGCCTATTGAAGTAATTACTGAAAGAATTAAATTTACATTTACAACTCATTTGTCCTTTGTCTCACTAGGAAAAAACAGTCAGCAAAGTTATTTTTTCCATCTTTCTTCAGAAATAACAACTGAAGATACTATTTAGCAGGTAAAGGTACCCCTTCATTTCCAAAGCTCTCTGAAATTATACAATATGTATTCTAAATGTGCTGGTCATCAAATTGTTTAGTCTACTGTACAATAGCATGTACTCGCCTAAAAATTCCATTAAGAAATATCTCTAGAGTGCATTTGACCTTGGCACGTTAGATTGAAAATATGCTAACAGGCTTGAATGGCCTAGGAATAAGAACTTTAAAACAAGGAATAGAATTATAATTATTTTTTGTTAGTGTGCTGCTTATATGTTCAGCAGTTTATTTTAGAATAAAATGCAACAACAAATTAAAATGTTATTATATAGTGGTTTATGATCATTTCAATCAAAAGATACATTTAATTAAACTTTATCTTGAATATTATTTCTGTCTGGTGCCATAAGCGCAATTTTTGAAGAAGAATTGGTCATGTTACAGTATATGATTTCTTCTCTCTAATTTTATTGAAAACTTAAACTTAAGTACATTTTATTTAGTATGTTTTAAAATCTTTAAGTAAAATATTCATGTTATTATTTCAGTTACTAAACGAAAAGTCATTTCAAAAGTGTTATGTGCATAAATCAATGTTTAGCTATACATACATTATATAAATACTTTCCAGATTAAAAAATATATACTGTACAATATTGGAGGGACATGCACACAGATTATGGTGATTATCTGGTTATCACTGGCTTTGTTTTTCCACATATAACTGTTTCAAATTGTAAAAATTATGTAGAGCTTTGTAAATGAGACACATGTATTTATTCTAACTACATTACACACCTTCTCTTACTTATATTCCCATCACTCAGAATGAGAATCTTGTTTGAACTTAATTTAAAGAAGCAGTGGTTATGAAGAGAATTCTGAATAGAAACCACCCTGAAATATTACTGTTTTTAAGTTCAGGGAGGAGAGGTTTCCACTTAAATATGTGTGTGAGCTATTTGGTTTTATCTCTTTCTGACCTTTAAAAATTGTCTGATTACAAAATCTGCACTGTTGAGTAATAATGACTAGTTACCTTTTATTAAGGGTTTAGGAAGATTAGTCACTACACTAACATCTTTATCAATATTACCACATTTAATGGTCTAAAATAACCATGTAAGAACATTGTTCTTATTCATATTTCATAGTTATGGACACAGTTAAGGTCACTTGTTCAAAATAACCCAGTTAGTATGTAATGAGACCTAGCACTTTAACTTAGGCTTTTCTGATTCAAATTCTTAGCTGTTAATTGTTATTTTATACAATTTCTTCCTATTTTTTGAAGCAGCGTCTCACCCTGTCTCCCTGGATACAGTGCTGTGACATCATAGCTCACAGCAACCTCAAATTCTTGGGTCTGAGTAATCCTTTTGCCTCAGCCTCCCCAGAAACTGGGACTATAGGCACATGCCACAATGCCTGGCTAATTTTTACATTGTTTAGAAGATACCAGGTATTGCTCTTGCTCAGGTTGGTCTCAAACTACTGAGCTCAGGTAATCCACCCATTTCCGTGTGAGGATTACAGGTGCGAGTCACCACACCCAGCCAACATACAATTTCCTTAGTGGAAACACAACAAAGCAAAACCCAAACACTGAATGTGATATAAAAAAAGGATAAGGAGGAAATTATTTATTTCCCAAATCTCACAACTCAGAGAAAATATTTTGGTGTTACTTATTTCAAAATGATATATAATTTGATGGATCTGGAGTTACATGACATATAAAGTTACATAGTCAGCTCATTTTGTGAGCATTTCCCTTATACCACTAAAAATTCCCTTACACTGTTTTCTGGTAGTTTGGGGAAACTCATTTGTTTGATTTTACCTTACCCAATAATGAAAAAAAAGTATAAGTTGTTTTTAATTCTACTAGTGTTAATTTTAAGCTTTCTTGACACACTATTTAGTATATATTTCTCTGACATGCCTAACATATTTCCTCCCCCAGACATGCACACTTACTGTTTTCCCTGTCTTGAGTTTTCTAACCCTAGACACTTGCAGTGCTCACTCCCTTACCTCCTACTAGTCTTCAATCAAATGTCACCTCAGTAAGGACTTACCTAGCCAATCTATTTAAAATTACAATCTGTTGCCAGCAACTCTCCACTCCCACCATTTTTAATCTCCCTTTTGTGCTTTTTCTTTGTATTATTGCCACCTAACATACAATATATTTTACCGATTTATCTTGGTAGTTGTTGGTTTTCACCTAACAGTATGCAAGCTACATATGAGGGCACATATATTTTTCCTGATTTTCTCAATGCTATATCATCAGTATCTAGAATAGTGTCTGATATACAGTACAGGTTCAATAAACATAAATGTTTGTTGAATGAGTATATGAACTGTCAACAATAAAATGGTCACAGTGTATTCCTCCTCCTTCCCACTGAAATCACTGAGTTGATCAATGAAAGTAAATAATGCAAGGCCTCTCCCAGCAAGGCAGGGAAAGAGAGGGAACCCAGCCATATCTGGCAGGGGGAACCTACCAGAGTTGTTGCTCTGGTGGCACAGCAAGGCAATGGTAGACTGCAGGAGGTCTGGAGCTGTGGAGGACTCACACAGAAGGCAAATGCGTTAGAGCAGCAGGAACAAACTGGTCCCACCATGGACATCTGGCGGCAGGAGGGAGCCATTCTGCAGTTTTTGGATTTCGAGGGAAGCTTCCCATTGAGTGGAAAGCTTAGACAAGTAGGCAGACTCAAATAGTGTACAGTGACGGAATTTGGATACCTGGTGGAGTAGATTTCCCATTGGCTTGACTGCTGGCTGGGTCACCACCCTGAGAAGGTCTCAGCTGCCAGCTGCGGCACCACTGTAGATAGGCCACATGAGTAGGACTCTCCTCAGGGGCCTAAAGTATGCTGAGCTCAGGCTTCCATTCTCGCGGGAGTTGAGTGGCTCCCACATCCCCTAGAAACTGTTCTCAGGGGTCACTGTTAAACTTGCCTCCTAAAGATTCTGATGAGCTTTAAAATGCCCACCTGGGGGGATTGAATGCTGAGGAAAAAACCTGGCACTCATCTAGGGCAACTAAGTCAGGATGAAAGAACCCGTTCTCCTTGGAAGCTAGAGAGGGGTTTCCAGCCTTGTGTTTTCTATCTACTAAAACCGCAGCGCCCTCTGGTGTCCTGGCAATATATTGCAATTGTATATACATAACACATTTATATTCCTATTGTTGCTCCCTTCCCCAGTTTCTTTTCTTTTTCTTATTTATTTATTTTTTTTTTTAGGATTTTTTAATTTTCTTCTGTTTCATTGTTGAGGTTGTTGTTGTTGTTTGTTACATTAGTTTTTTTTTGTTTGTTTGTTTTGGCTAAATTTTTTGGTTGGTTGTATTCTTAATTTCCAGTTTTACTTTCTTCAAGAGAAAGTGCTCCTGGATTTTTGTTACAATATTTCAGGCCCATTTATTCTCTCTATATAATTCTATCCTTTTATCTCTCTTTTGGTAGAGACTCATCTACTTTTCTCATCTTTCCCACATAAATTTCTCATATGACAGCTAAGATATACCCCCCTTTTCTTCCTTTCTTTTTTCCTCTTTCTTCATTCTTCTTTATCTGATATATAATTTTCCATATATATTATTATTTTTGTTTTACTTTTCTCTGAGTTCTGAGGTGTCACAGCATTAGTCCGGCTGAGAGGTAATGGCAGTGGTCTGTCTCAAGAAGGTCAAGAGATCACACTTTAGGGAGTCCCTCTACCTTTGGCCTTTAGGAAAGATAGTATTAGCAAGTCCACACTGCTGGATTTTTCTTTTTTGTTCTTGCTTGTTTTGGCTTTTTCTATTTTCTTCCTCTTCCTATATTTGGGAGAGGTAGGGCCTTGTTTTGCTCAGTCTGGTAAGGCACTCCTCATTTCGAGTAACCCTCTGAGCTCAGTCCCCCAAAATCCTTGAGTTGCAGGAGTGGCCATAGCATTCTGCCAAACAACACAATTACTCCTGTCACTCTCATTCTCTCTTTCTGTTTTCCTGCTTTTATGTTCATCAGTTCTTTTCTTTCATCCCTCTTCCTTTTTTTCCTTTTTTCTTTCTTTTCTTCTTATTTCTCCATGCTTGCTCTTTACCCTTCTCTTACTTTTAGCCTTAAACCAAGAGGCAATTTCAATACATAAGCACTGTCAAAGGTAATTTAAAGTGAAGGAAGCAAGGCCAGGTGCAGTGGCTCATGTCTGTAATCCTAGCACTCTGGGAGGCCAAGGCAGGTGGATTGCCTGAGTTCACGAGTTTGAGACCAGCCTGAGCCAGAGCCAGACCCCGTCTTTAAAAATAGCTGGGCATTATGGCTGGTGCCTATACTCCAAGCTATTTGGGAGACAAAGGCAAGAGAATTGGTTAAGCCTAGGAATTTGAGGCTGCTATGAGCTATGCTACTACAGCACTCTACTGAGGGTGACAAAGTGAGACTCTATCTCAAAAAAAATAAAATACAATAAAATAATAAAATGAAGGGGGCAGTATAAAGGAAAATGTAGAGCAAGGGGGAAAACAAGAAGAAAACACTCATGAGGAGGAACCAACAGAAAAAGTCTGGCAGCATGAAAAACCAAAACAGAGCAACTCTACCAAGGGACTATGCAGCAACTACTACAGAGGACTCCACCTATAAAGAATTAATGGAATGAACAGAATGTGAATTTAAAATATGGATGATAAAGGCAATTAAGGAAATTGACAAGGAGTATAAAACAGAATGAAAAAATGAATGAAAGATACAAAGATATGAAAAGAATATGGTAGAGCTTAAGAAAATGCAGGAGTCAATCAGGGAATTTAAAGATGCGGTAGAAAGTATCAATCACATGTTAGACCAGGGAAAAGAAAGAATCTTGGAGGTAGAGGATAAAGTTCTTGAGCTAACCCAGACAGTTAAAGAGGCAGAAAAGAAGAGAAAGAGAGCAGAACATTCACTCAGAGAATTACGGGACTTCATGAAGCACTCAAACATACGAATTATAGGGATCCCTGAAATAGAAGAAAATCATCCCAAAGGAATGGAAGCCCTATTGGAGGATATAATAAATGAAAACTTCCCAACTTTCGCTAAAGATTTTAACTCATTCCTATTACAGGAATATCAAACAAATGGTACTTAATTAAACTAGAAAGGTTCTGCACAGCTAAGGACACAACAATAAAAGCAAATGGACTACCTTCAGAATGGGAAGATATTTTCATGTTACAAATTTGATAAAGGATTGATAACTAGAATCTACAGATAATTCAAGTTAATCAATAAAAAAGAGGTAACAATCCCATTTATCACTGGACAAAAGACATGAATAGAACATTCTTTGAGGAAGACAGATGAATGGCTAACAAACATATGAAAAAATGCTCACCATCACTAATCATTAGAGAAATGCAAATCAAAATCACCCTGAGATATCACCTAACCCCAGTGAGAATGGGCCACATCACAAAGTCCCAAAGTTGCAGATGCTGGTGCAGATGTGGAGAGAAGGGAATACTTTTACACTGTTGGTGGGACTGCAAACTAATGCAACCTCTTTGGAAAGAAGTGTGGAGAATCCTCAAAGAACTCAAATGGGATCTCCCATTTCACCTCCACAATCCCACTGCTAGGCATCTACTCAGAAGAAAAATGACATTTGCACTCGATTGTTTATCACAGTTCAGTTTTCAATCGCCAAGATGTGAAAACAACCTAAATTCCCATCAACTCAGGAATGGATTAACAAATTGTGGTATATGCATACCATGAAATACTATTCATCCATAAAAAGATGGTGACTTCATATCTTTTGTACTAACCTGGATGGAGTGGAAACACAGTCTTCTTAGTAAAGTATCACAAGAACGAAAAAGCAATTATACAGTGTACACAATACTAATATGAAGCTAGTAGATGATCTAATTCATGCCCACTTAGGAGAAAAACTCTTTTCGATTTGAGTTGAGGGAAAGGGTAACAAGGGAGAGGGAGAGGAGAGGAGGGGCATGCTGAATGGGCACAGTGTGAGAGTGTCTGGCACACCTTTTCAGTGCAGGACATAACCACAAGAGGGACACTACCTAACAAAATCAAATATTTCAACCTGGTTGTTAGTACCCTCACATTAACCTAAAATTAAAAAAAAAAAATCCAAATAAGGAGTTAAGATAAAAAGGCTAACATTGTGAGAAGATGAGAAGTTATTATAGAGAGAACACTCCAGACTCCTCTGTTTAAATAGCTACTATGCCATCTCCCTACTTCTGTAAAGTGTTAATAAGTGGCTTCACTTCTCTTTGCCTTGGTTTCCAGGCTGCAAAATAATAAACCTTCAGAGATTGGGTGTGAGGATAAATGGTAATATAGGTAAAATACTGAAAAAGGTGCCTGGCATGCAGTAAGTGCTCAGTAAGTAGTAGAAATAGTAATAAATATGATCATAACTATTATTACTTCTATTGCTATAATCTATTTAAACACCTATTAAACTCTGAGGATAATAAATAAGAAAAAAGCAAGTAATGCAAGTTTTCATGCAACTGAAGTATCTAATAATTAGTGGACTCATGAAGAGAGAACAACCTCAAGTTGCCAAAAAAAGATAAAAACACTGGTGAAGCCTAAATTTTGGCGGACTTGTGAAGTAGTGTATTGTTTTAAACTAATTCTCTGGTAATATTTCAAATTTTTAATATAGTGAGAAAAAGTCTTACTTGAGTCAGTTAAGAGATGCAGAGTGCTTTGATTGACAAGGAGGCTAAGTTTTACTGACAGATGTCCCTGTAATGTAGACGAAAGTGATTGCAGTGACTCCTTCTGAACTTTTTTGTGGAAGGAACGACAGCCATTTAGTAGGATGTAGGAATACCGGGGAAAACAAAATATGCTAGAGCTTTGGAGATCATTAAGTTCTAGCTACAAATTGCCCGTAATCTCTGGAGAATTGGAATCCAACCTTGGCCTGCTGGTCAAAGTAGTGGTTTGAGGAAATCAGATACAGAATGAGTTTTGGACTAAGTCCATCAATAGTGGGTTCACAGACCCCACAGACATCCTGTGGCTACTTCCTTAGTTACTGAGTACATATTGGCAAAAGAGTTATCAAGTATCTAGCAGAAATCTCACTTTCGTTCCTGAATCCATAAAATGAGAGCAATTAAGAAAAGAAGGGCCAATTTGAAGACTGTGGGACTGTGCTCTTCTTCCAAAATAGTAAAAACAAACACCATCTTATAACTAGAGGATTTCAGAGATTAGTACCACCTTGAAAAACTTAAAAGCAGTGTGGTGTCAGTGACTCTCATTTAATTCATCTGTTTTGCAATGTGGAAGGTGAATGAGACTTAAGGAATGACAGAAGTTATAAGATTAATCATGTGGTGATGCCAGCTGTTATTCTGCTTAAGGTATTTTTACCAGAACATATCAACACTGACCCTGGCACCTAAGACAGAAGTATTAATGTATCAAACGCTTTCTCTTCAGTGCAATTCAGTAAAGAAAATCAGAAGTTGGCTGTTTTCCCCAGACAAGGCAGAAGTACATATTCCCTGTTTTGTATGAGGATCATCCCAACCTTTCTGCTCTTGTTTGAAGTATAATGCATAGTATAATGTGATTTTATTCATGTCCCACAGATCATAACTGGCTTGCTACACTGATTATCCTAGTTGAACTTGATGACCAGGAAGTAGCCAGCACCCTGGATGCCAAAATATAGATGTGTAATTCTTGGCAAGTCTATGAGTCACAGCACTAAGTTTACTAGATTTCTAGTAATCTAATGCACATTGGAATATCACATCAAAGGAAGAAAATATTCCTACAACTTGAACTTTTCACAATGAAAAAGCAGCACAATTCTTGGAATTTTGAAACAATTCATACATTTGGGAGGTTTTTTTTGTTTGATCGATTTGGATAACTCAGGAGCTAGCCAGTTTTGAATGGGCCTAAAATAAGAGTGGTTTCTATAGTATCAGTAGCATATTGGGACGCTTACAATAAATAAAATCAGAGCAGAGACCCCTAGGGTTTTGGAGGATAGTCACATCATATTCTGCCAAAAACTTTTTCATGTGTTTTTTTGGCCATTTGTCTGTCATCTTCAGAGAAGTTTCTGTTCAAGTCTCTTGACCACTTATAAATGAGGCTGTTTGCTCTTTTCTTGTTGATTGGGTTCTCTGCAGATTCTAGTTATCAGCCCTTTGTCAGATTCATAGCACCAGTAAGAGAATTTTTCTTTTTCACTTCTTCCCATGAGTATACCAAAGGGAGTTGCGCATGAGCATGGGCTATTGGGACTAGGGCAATCACTGTTATTGTTAAATAATTACAGGTGCCTGCTTGCCAGAAGTTGGCTTTCTCTGGCAAAAGCAACCCCTAAAATATAAAATCAAGTTTTTTTTCTTTTACTTATTTAACTTTAGGTGCTCTCTTCATTTATAATACCTGAAAGAAGTTTAATAGAATATACAACTTGAATCTGAAGACATTTTTTTCTGAATCTTCATGGCAAGGCTGGAGGAGCTTTCCATTTTCCTTGGTCTTTGTGATAGAGCAGTGAAGCATAAAGCAGGGGTAAGTTCATGCTGTGATCATGCTAACTCAGGGTCTAAGTTCAACTGAATACTGTTACCTGGAAAAAGCGCCACATCTATATTTGAATTCCTCTTTAAGATTCTTAGAACTGAGTTCATTTATTTGTTCACCAAGAATGTGTTGAGCACTTACTATGTGTACGGCACACCTCTCCCCATTGGGGATCCAGCAATAACAAATAGTGCTTACATTATAATAAGGCTATGCATAAAATAAAAGAAATCATTCATAGTCCATGTGTTGATAAGTTATATGGAGTAAAACGAGGCAAGGGACATGGATAGGAATTTTTGAGGAGATAAGGATTCCATCAATAAATTGGTCAAAGAAAGTCTCACTGAGAAGGTCTTATTTGATTAAAACCTGAAAGAAGAGAGGGAGATAACCATGTGAGTATCGTAGAAGAGCATTCCAGGAAAGTACCAAGGCAGTGAAGGTTGCTATTCAGGGGTGTGAAAGCACTAAGGTAAATATTTTATTTACTAAACTTTTAGCTTAGGGAAAGGTTTCTCAACCTCACTATTGACTTTGGGCCAGAGAATTCTCTGTTGCGAAGCTGCTCTGTGTGTTATAGAATGTTAACGGCATCCTGGGCTCCATCTACCAGAAGTAGCAGCACCCTCCAATTAATTGAGACAGTTAAAGTGTCTTCAGACATAGTCAAATGTCTCTTGAGGATCAAAACTGTCTCAGTTGCATCCCACTGGCTTGGATCCAACATAAATAACAATGGCCAATGTCTGTGTCTCTCTCTCTCTCTCTCTCTCTCTATATATATATATATATATATATATATATATATATATAATTTTATATCTATATAGATATAATCTATCTATCTATCTATCTATCTATCTATCTATATACATACATATATATATATATATAATTTTTCCAATTGCATAGCCACCATCTGCATGGCTTGAATAGATTCTTTGATTTTTATTATTTTTGTCTAATTATGTATCAGTTTAGACTTAGGTCAAGTGGGAGGACCTTCATGACAGATGGCTTTGCTGGTCTAAGATGATATTTTTCTAGTCATTTTCCCTGTGCTTCACTATGTATGTTTTTTTCTAGCTATTCAGTGAGGGTCATTAGAGTGCATTATCCTAGACCTCTTTGATGTACATTCATTCAATAGTAGATGCTTTTGTATGTCAGGAAGCAGTGGCAGAAAATGTTCTGAGAAGAGCCAAAACTCCTTACTCAACCATGCAACCCTGTCACCTCCTAAAGACTCAGAAAGCTCAGAGGCAAAATCTGGACTGAAAAGCTCGATGCTTAAAGCAGCAGTACCTTTCACAAGATGATTTTTAAAACTCTAGTTGACATACCTCTACAAAGCCTAGAGATTAATAGTTGTGTCTACCTTTATAGAGAATGTATAAAATTGTCCCCTGGGTAACAATAATCACAAAGAGGATACATGATATATATGCCTATACATACATATATTTATGGCTGCCATCAAAATCCTCATTAATTTTGTATACATATAGACAAAAGGTAACAGAATTTTGACATTCTTATGTGAAAAAAAAATTTGAAAATCAAACTCAGTAAATTGTTTTTAAAATTCCCTTAACTTCCCTGAATCTGGATCTAATTTTTCCTTTCTTTAACATCAATTATAATGTATTTTATATTTAACTACTGGCTTGAAAATATTATTACAAAATATATATTGTTTTATGAGCATGTATTTTAATTTTCAAATAGTATTTTTTGCTGAGCCCTATTTTTAGGATTCATGTGCATTGCTATAAGCATTTTTAATCAGTTGTTTCTAACTACTGTGTAATGCTCAATTATTTCCAGAACTTTTTTGCTATACATTCTCCCAGTTGTAATAGGTCAACAGCCCCCCAAAAGACCTGAGTCTGTCTCAGCCTGTCTCGGCCTTGGTCCCCAGCGTGCCCCCCACCCCCCTTGGGTTAAATCTGGGAACAGGTTTCAGAATAGAATAAGGAAGTTCCTTGAGTTCCCAAAGACTCCTAGCCACAGGTAAAACAATGGTGAAAACTTACTCAAGCAGTTTCCCAAGCTACTTAGTCTCCCAACAGCCATGATGTAACCCCCTGAACCAATTCACTGTAACCCCACCCTGAGCTACTCCCTGAGCCAACTACCTGACTTTAACCCCACCCTGAGCTAACTGTCACATTCTGCTTCTGTTTGCCAGCTTGCCACACACACAAAAATGGTATAAAAATCAGCCTGCTCTTCATTTTGGGGTCATTTGCCCTTTTGGGCAGCGGCCCCCTGTGCAGGTGTAATAAATCACCATCCAATTTATACCTGAAGTGGGGTCTGAGTTTTTCTTACAGATGGCATTAGTACAACACAGTGAAGCACATCCTGGTGGCTTTCAATGGTTTACAAATAATGAACCAAACAATAAAGCAGTGTACATCATCCTGCATGTTCCCTTATGGACTTGGGTAAAAATTTTCTTTGGAAATAGAGGTAGGAGTAGAATGGCTGGATCATGATCACATTTAATTTAACTGTGTGGTGCTTTATTGATCTCCGGAATGGCTGTATCAGCAGGATGTGATACCTCCACTCCTCTCCCCAAATTTGGCATTATCAAGCTTTCTAAATGTTGCCAATCTAATATTACTAAAAACTACTACTAATTAGTTGTTTCTTTGACATTTTTGTGAGTAGCTGTTTTTAAGCAGCTCTACAAATGCTATATTCACTTTAAAAATGTCCGGTTCTGTAAATGGCACACATATCTATTGGAGATTATATGTTTTTCTTGTTGATTTGTAGCAGTTTCTTGTATAATTTAGATACTAATTACTTGTCCATTTTAGACATTGCAAATATCATCTGTTCAATTATTGCTCAAAAACTGTGTCCATGGTTACGGCCACTGAACATAAATTTTTACCTGTGATATAATAAAAATTACCAAAATTTTTACTTTTTTGTGCATCTTATTCAGTAAACATAAAGTAATTATCTAAGTGCTGAACATTGGAGAAGAGATTCTTAAATGATTTAGTCCTGCTCTCCCAAGGGTTATTAGTTTAAGAGAGAGAACTATAATTATAATTAAAGGCAAATTAAAGAAATGTCAAAACACTGAAATAAGAACATAGGAATTAGAAAAATATGCTTTAATGAGGATCAGCTTTGCTGAAATCATGAGTTTAGAGAAAAATGAATTTTCATCCCTTTGTAAGAAATGGAGTCAGCTCTTTCACTCTTTTCTTAGTTACGCCCTTGAATTATGTAGGTGTTTTCTTATGGCAATATCAGCTCCTTAATCTTTTTTTTTTAATTTTGTTTTATTTTCACATATACATGTGTTCATTAGGTTTCTAGTTTTTGCCTTCACAAAATTAAAAAGGCTTAAAATTTAATAATAACAATGTTTAAGATAGGGACCAGAAACAAAAACCTCACAAAGAATGAACAAAGACAAATACATTCAGAAAAGAAATCAGACGATTGCTGCAATGAAGTATTAAGCAATAATAATAATAGTAATACAAAGAAAGTACCATTTGCATTGTCAAATAAGAGTATGTCTATTATAGAGTACTTTGACTCTGAGATTCAGTATGGAGTCATCAATTAACTTCTTCTTCTTCTTTTTTCCCAAAGTATCAAAAATAATAGACAACTAATATTTATAAATAAAAATAAAAGATAATTTCAAAAAACAGATCATGCCAAACCTTAAAGACAAAATAAGCTGAATAGAACACTACCATACTTATCAATTATCTCAATAAATGTCAATGGCTTGAATTCCCCACTGAAGAGGCATAGATTAGCTGATTGGATTAAAAAACACAAGCCATCTATTTGCTGTCTGCAGGAAACACATCTCACATCAAAAGACAAATTAAAACTTAGAGTTAAGGGTTGGCAGTAAATTTCAGGGAATCACAATTCAGAAGAAAAGAGGGGTTGCAATCTTATTTCCAGATACATGTGGATTTAAAACTATCAATGTCAAAAAAGACAATGATAGTCACTTCATATTGGTCAAGGGAAAATTTCAACAAGAAGACATTTCAATTTTAAATATTTATGCACCCGATTTAAATGTTACCAGATTCTTGAAACAGACCTTGCTTATTCTGAGCAATATGATATTCTATAAAACCATAATAACAGGGGACTTTAACACCCCTCTCTCAGAGATGGACAGATCCTCTAAACAGAAATTAAACAAAGATATTAGAGATTTAAATGAGACCTTATAACTGTGCTTGATAGACGTATATAGAACACTCCATCCCAAAGATAAAGAATATACATTCTTCTCATCGTCCCATGGAACATTCTCCAAAATTGATCATATCCTATGACACAAAACAAACCTCAACAGAATCAAAAGAATTGAAATTCTACCTTGCATCTTCTCAGATCACAAGGCTCTAAAAGTGGAACTCAACTCCAACAAAAATGTTCAACCTCACACAAAGGCATGGAAGTTAAACAACCTTATGCTGAATGACAGTTGGGTGCAGGAAGAAATAAAAAAAGAAATCATTAACTTCCTTAACCATAACAACAATGAAGACACAAGCTACCAAAACCTATGGGATACAGCAAAAGCATTCCTGAGAGAAAAATTTATCCCTTTAGAAGCCTAAAGATAAATCTATCTCTTTAGAAACTCACAAGCCATCTGATAGAACTGGAAGAAGAAGAACAATCTAAGCCTAAACCCAGCAGAAGAGAAGAAATATCCAAAATTAAATCAGAGATTAATGAAATTGAAAACAAAAGAATCATTCAGAAAATTAATGAAACAAGGAGTTGTTTTTCTGAAAAAATAAATAAAATAGATAAACTTTTGGCTAGACTAACTAGAAATAAAAAGTAAAATCTCCAGTAACCTTGATCAGAAATGATAAAGGGGAAATAACAACTGATGCCACAGAGATACAAGAGATCATCTCTGAATACTATCAGAAACTTCATGCCCAGAAATTTGACAATGTGAAGGAAACATTTAGAGTCACACCCTCTCCCTAGACTTAGCCCAGATGAAATAGATCTCCTGAACAGACCAATTTCAAGCACTGAGATCAAAGAAACAATAAAAAATCTCCCAACAAAAAATGCCC
The DNA here is from genome assembly GCA_963574355.1 of Loris lydekkerianus. Classification (NCBI taxonomy): domain Eukaryota; kingdom Metazoa; phylum Chordata; class Mammalia; order Primates; family Lorisidae; genus Loris; species Loris lydekkerianus. The sequence continues at coordinate 25,098 of CAUYPK010021781.1, forward strand.
TGGTCCGGATGGCTTCACACCAGAATTGTATCAAACCTTCAAAGAAGAGCTTATTCCTGTACTGCAGAAATTATTCCAAAAGATTGAGGAGGAAGGAATCTTCCCCCAACACGTTCTATGAAGCAAACATCACCCTGATACCAAAACCAGGAACAGACTCAACTAAAAAAGAGAATTTCAGACCAATTTTACTAATGAATATAGATGCAAAAATTCTCAACAAAATCTTAGCCAATAGATTACAGCTTATCATCAAAAAGGTTATACATCATGATCAAGTAGGTTTTATCCCAGGGATGCAAGGCTGGTTTAACATACGCAAATCTATAGTTCTTCACCGTATCAACAGAAGTAAAACCAAAGACTATATGATCCTCTCAATAGATGCAGAAAAAGCATTCAATAAAATCCAGCATTGTTTTCTAATTAGAACACTGAGGAGTATAGGCATAGGTGGCACATTTCTAAAACTGATCGAAGCTATCTATGACAAATCCACAGCTAATATTTTACTGAATAGAGTTAAACTGAAAGCTTTTCCTCTTAGAACTGGAAGCAGACAAGGTTGTCCTCTGTCACCATTACTATTCACCATAGTGCTGGAAGTTCAATCCAATACAATTAGACAAGACAAGAAAATAAAGGGCATCCAAATAGGAGCAGAGGGGGTCAAACTCTCCCTCTTTGCTGATGATATGATCTTATACTTAGAGAACACTAAAAACTCAACCACAAGACTCTTGGAAGTCATTAAAAAATACAGTAATGTTTCTGGATATAAAATCAATGTCCACAAGTCAGTTGCTTCTGTATATGCCAACAATATCCAAGATGAGAGGTTAATTAAAGACACAACTCTCTTCACCATAACTCCAAAGAAAATGAAATACTTAGGAATATACATAACGAAAGAGGTGAAGGACCTCTATAAAGAAAATTATAAAACCTTAAGACAGGAAATAGCAGAGGACTTTAACAAATGGAAGAACATACCATGCTCATGGCTGGGAAGAATCAACATTTTCATTGGAAAAAACGATTCTGCATTTTGTATGGAACCAGAAAAAACCCCATATAGCTAAGGCAGTTCTTAGTAACAAAAATAAAGCTGGGGGTATCACCATACCAGATTTTAGGCTGTATTACAAGACCATAGTGGTCAAGACAGCATGGTACTGGCACAAAAATACAGATACAGACATTAGGAATCGAACAGAAAACCAGAAAATGAAACCAGCAACTTACAGCCACCTAATCTTCGATAAACCTAACAAGCACATCCACTGGGGGAAAGACTCCCTATTCAATAAATGGTGCTGGGAGAATTGGATATCCACATGTAAAAGACTGAAACTGGACCCGCACCTTTATCAACTTGCAAAAATTGATTCAAGAAGAATAAAGGACTTAAATTTAAGGCATGAAACAATAAAATCCTCAAAGAAAGAATAGGAAAAACACTGGAAGATATAGTCCTGGGGAAAGACTTTATGAAGAAGATTGCCATGGCAATAGCAACAACAGAAACAATAAAAAAATGGGATTTAATTAAATTGAAAAGCTTCTGTACAGCCAAAGAGACAATAACCAAAGCAAATAGACAACCTACTCAATGGGAAAGGATATTTGCTTTCTAACCCCAGTGAGAATGGCTCATATCACAAAATCTCAAAACTGCAGATGCTGGCACCAATGTGAAGAGAAAGGAATACTTTTACACTGCTGGTGGGACTGCAAACTATACAACCTTTTTGGAAGGAAGTATGGAGAAACCTCAAAGAACTCAAGCTAGACTCCCGTTTGATCCTGCAATCCCATTACTGGGCATCTATCCAGAAGGAAAAAACATTATTATAAAGATACTTGTACTAGGCTGTTTCTTGCAGCCCAACTTACAATTGCTAAAATGTAGAAACAGCCTAAATGCCCTTCAACCCAGGAATGAATTGGCAAGCTGTGGTATATGTATATCATGGAATATTATTCAGCTATTTAAAAAAATGGAGATTTTGCAGCATTTGTATTAACCTGTATGGAGGTGGAACACACCCTTAGTGAAGCATCACAGGAATGGAGAAGTATTAATCCTATGTATTCAACTTTTTTATGAGGACAATTAATGACAATTAATGACATGGTGGGACATGGGGGAAGGGGCGAGTAGACAGAGAAAGAGGGAGGGGGTGAGGGTAAGGAAAAGAAAAAAAAGAGAAAGAAAATAGTGACTATTCTCACATAAATTGGATTTGATTTTGACTGAAGTACATTACTTAAACATTAATTTTTACTTCAACTTGTTAATATGCTGTTTAGGATACAGGATACTGCATCCTCATTATAAGTGAATTATGTTTGTAATTTCCCCTTTATAATAATATATATTTTTTTCCAATTTTAATATCAGGTGCATCCAGATTAAGAAGAATGATTTTTAGCTCCTTAATCTTTATTAAAGAATATGTTTATTGAAACAGAAATTGCCTTAGAAGCTAGTGATGTGGATATGGCTAAGAAACATCCTGCCTTAAGAAGGCTACAGCATAAATATCTAGATGCCCTTGCTTACACAACTATGAAGGGGTATCCTGAGGCATCTTTTATACAAACCATTTAACTCTGAAACTCAGTAATTCTTCTCTCTGGATTGTATTCTGTGTATTGTAGCATCACCACTTATAACATTAACAATTGTTCATTTAAATTCTGTTTATCTGTGTTTCACTTAATGTTGCTAAGTTCCATAAGGAGAGAGTGCAGATGTATTTTGAAAGTTGAGAAAAGGCAGATAATAAACATAATGAACTGGATGAGCCCATAAAGATGATGAAGCAGAGTATTAATGCAATCAGATTTTCATTTTAAAAAGATCAAACTACCATCTAAGGAACCTAGTAGGCTTATTTGGGTGCTGGGGTAGTGGATAAGAGCAGGGTGGAATTGCAGACATGAATGTGTCCTAGTAATGCAAAGTGAAGCAGAAGTGGCCTTTACTGTGGAAATATCAGCATGATGGAACAAAGTTCATGAAGAGACTATTGATTAGGAGGAAAAATTCACAGCAATTTTAAAGATTCAGTAACAATTTATAATTCCCCTTGTGTTAGGACAGGCTATAATAGATGATTTTCAATTTCTGGCTTAGTAGCTATATCAAGTACTACCCCAACGAGAGTCTGCTCAGGCTGCCATAGCAAAATACTACAAATTAGGTGGCTTAAACAACAGAGGTTTATTTTTTTTCTAAGTTCTAGAGCAGGGGTCCTCAAACTATGGCCCATGGGCCCCATGCAGCGGTGTGATTATATTTGTTCCTGTTTTGTTTTTTTTTTTACTTCAAAATAAGATATGTGCAGTGTGCATAGGAATTTGTTCATAGTTTTTTTTTTTTTTTTTTTTAAAATATAGTCCAGCCCTCCAACGGTCTGAGGGACAGTGAACTGGCCCCCTGTTTAAAAAGTTTGAGGACCCATGTTCTAGAGGCTAGAAGTCCAAAATATCAAGGTACCAGCAGAGTTGGTTCCTGGTGAGGTCTTTCTTCCTAGTTTATAGAAAACTACTTCCCTGTGTCTTCCCATGGCCTTTCCTCTGTGTGTGGGGTAGAAGGAAAGAGAGAGAGGGGAGAGAGGGGGAGATATTTCTTTGGTGTCTCTTATAAGGATACCAGTCCTATGGGATTAGGGCCTCACCCTCATGACTCCATTTAACTTAATTACCTTCTTAAAGGTCTTATCACCAAAGACAGTCATATTGCGATTAGGGTTTCAATATACGAATTTAGGCGGATATTATTCAGCCCATAACTTCTCAGTTTCAACAAAATTTTCTTATTACTAAATAAAGTTCAAAAGTATGAGATATTGCAAATATTTTCATGTAGTCCATGAGAGAGGTCTTCTGATTTTCTTGATGGTATCTTTGAAGCAAATTAATTTTATTAAGTCCAATTTATCTATTTTACCACTTGTGCATCTGGTTTCACACACACACACACACACACAAATCAATATAAATAGTAACATTACTGAATTTCCTTTACCCGATCTGCAATGCCAGTATTAGTGTCATATATTGGGTTTCTATATATTCTTTATTATCATTTTATGGGACCGCTACTGTATACGTGGAGAATAATTGACTGAAATGTCACTTTATAGTTCATGACTAGAGTAGATTATGATTGATAGTAAGTCAGAAAATCACATGCATAATTCAAGTAAGTTTTATTTATATTAAGGATTGCATCAGCTGAGATTATATTGAACTATATAAAGTAGAAAGCCCAAATAATAATGATTTAAAAATAATAGTTTTTTCTGGGAATCTTTTGGGTTCAAAGGATTTCCAAAAATGCAAAAACACTCTTTAACCAATTCAGATAATAGACTTGCTGACTGGTTGTTGGAAAGGACCTTGCCTTCATTCTCCAGTTATCTAGAACCCCAAACAAAAGCCTGCTATAGTGACCAAACAAATCCATGACTCATACCAGGAAATTCTGATCCCGTGTTTCCACTTCAACATGCCATTCAGAAGAATAGCATCAGAAATACCACATATCAGAGTAGTAATAAAGAAACTGCCTGCTAGAAGAAAGCAGGAGAAGAGACTTAGGAAAGGTATTTCAACTACGTTTATAAAATAAAATGCCAAATGTATAAAAATAGGATATATATCAACAAAGCCAATAACAATAACTCCACCGGGCACTCTTTTTGATCAGCTTAGTTTACACAGCTGAAGCAGAGCTGGTGATGGGATTATCTTCACTAAACCAAGCCTGCCTTTTCATGCTTGAAGAATGAAGCACTGTCCAAGTGACTCCAAGTTTGAAAGTTCCTCGATCAGGGCAGCACGAAGGAAATGAACTTGCAATAAGAAAGCAAGGTAGTAGATTTAGGAGAGAAAGTTCTACTATTTTTAATAGAGTTAGTACTTCAAATTAAAAAAAAAAAAGAGGTTGACTTATCAACGAAGCCAACATCAATCAACCCATCTTGTATTTGAAAATGACACTCTTTTTTAATGGAGTCTCAGTGGAGCTGGGAATGAAATTATCTTCACATAAACCTCATCAATTAAGGCTACAGGAAGGGCAATTCCCCAAAAGAAAGCCTACAATGCAAATTAACAAAACATTGAGAGTGATTCTGAGCAGCTAAAACTAATGACATCTACTAGAGTCCATCTTTAGCTCAAGTTACTAAAAACCAAAGTTGCTGAAATTGAATTTTCAAAATGAGTAATTAACTGAAGGACCAATTTGCAAAAGCTTACTTTGCCAAATTGTTAAGTTGCATGAAACCAATGACTAAATATAAAGGCATAGAAAAAACAGTTATAAAAACAAAGTCCATATCCAATATTAGTATCTAATAAAGATAAAAAAACATTTTCTGTATATTAAATATTTTCAAAAAGAATATTTCATCAAGATAAAAAATATAGCACATACACTAGGTGTATGTATTTGCCTGTTTTCTTCCTTTTAAACTTGTATTTCGGATATATTTTATTTTTTAAACATTTTATTTTTCTTTTTTTAAGACAGAGTCTCACTTTGTCACCCAGGGTAGAGGACCCTGGCATCGTCATAGCTCACAGCAACCTCAAACTCTTGGGCTCAAGTAATCAATCGTCTTGCCTCAGCCTCCCGAGTAGCTGGGACTACTACAGGAGCCTGCCACAACGCCCGGCTATTTTTAGACAGGGTATTTCTCTTGCTCAGGCTAGTCTTGAATGGCTGAGCTCAAGCAATCTGCCCACCTTGGCTTTCCAGAGTGCTACAATTATAGGCATGAGCTACTTCCCTCAGCCTTTTTTTAAACATTTCAGATTTCAAATATAATATATCTTTACCAATTTCTTTTTAAAACTTCTTTTAAGTTTGCATATGCATCATTAGTACATATTGACTTTCAGGAACTAATTATGATTTAGAAAGACTTATCCTTAACAGACAGATTAATTTCTCTTCTGCAAAATTTTGAATCTTTCTGCAAACTGCTGCCAAACTATGGGTTTTCATTTTTTTCTAAACAAACGAAATTTTGGCATTTCCTAATGACTGGATAGTTGCAAATAATTACAAAGTTTTTGTACATTTTTTTGTTATAATTTATTTATTTAATGAGAATTCTAATTGCATATAAAAGTATATGCATTTTATTATTCATTTAAAATTCTGCTTCCATTTGTATGTCTTTGGTTCAAACTGAATTACTTAAAGTAAAATAATTCAAATTCAAGTGAAAGCATCCAAAGGGATGCCTGTATTTAATTAAATTAAATTTAAATATAAAACGAAATGCACATGGTGAGTTTCTTGCTATTCTAGCATTCCTGTCACCAGAAATTCAGACTATGTCATAAGAATCTCTAGGTTCCCAATTTAAATGTATTGGTATTAATTCTCAGATAATCTCTCTTCAAATGAGATTCCTAGAGCTCAGTGGTTCTCAAAGTGTTCCCCAAACCAATAGCATCATCACCTTTTCACTACTTAGAAATGCAGAATCCCAGTGCTTATCCCAGAGGTGTTGAATCAATAATTTGAGGGGTAAAAGAGGGATACAACCACGTATGCTACAAGAAGCCTTGCAGATTATGATGATGCATACTAACATTTGAAAAATTATTAAAATTTTATATAAAATAAATTTTAAAAAAATTATATAAAATAATACTTACTGGATGGCACCTGTGGCTCAGTCGGTAGGGTGATGGCCCCATATACCAAGGGTAGCGGGTTCAAACCCAGCCCCTGCCAAAAAAAAAAAAAAAAAAAATAGCTGGGCGTTGTGGTGGGTGCCTGTAGTCCCAGCTACTTGAGAGGGTGAGGCAAGAGAATCGCTTAAGCCCAGGAGTTGGAGGTTGCTGTGAGCTGTGTGACACCACAGCACTCTACCAAGGGCGAAAAAGTGAGACTCTGTCTCTACAAAAACATAAATAAAAATAAAAATAATAATAACAATACTTACTGTGCTGTATTGACATGAGAGGATACCCTCTTCACTGCTGAAATTTCTGAAGCTCCAGAGCAGCCACTACCAGTGGGTCTTATCTCTCTATAAGCCTTGAGTGTGCATGCAGAAACCATCACATGTGGGATGGTGTCCTAAGACAATTTTTTTTTTTTTTTTTTTTTTTTGTTGACACAGAGTCTCAAACTGTCGCCCTGGGTAGAATGCTGTGGAGTCACAGCTCACAGCAACCTCCAACTCTTGGGCTTAAGTGGTTCTCTTGCCTCAGCCTCCCAAGTAGCAGGGACTACAGACGCTTGTCACAATGTCCAGCTTTTTTTTTTTTTTTTTTTTTTTGGTTGTAGTTGTCATGTTCTTTGGCGGCCCAGGCTGGATTCAAACCTGTCAGCTCTGGTGTATGTGCCCTAGCCACTTGAGCTACAGGTGCTGAACCTCAGAGAATATTTTAATAATGGAAATTTCCAGTGAGTTCTTGGACCCAAAACTCAAGCAAGTAATGCAGGTCCCCTTCACCTAAGGCTGGACACAGACTGTGGGGAAGAAATCTTCAGGAGCCTGACAAAAGTACGGCTATTTGGGAGACAGGTACTGAAAGAAAACAGGCCAGAAACCAAATTGCATGATTACAGCAACCTACTTCCCATACTCTCGTAAATCCTCATGACCCTGACAAGGGTATAGCCATCCTGGAAGGACGTTTAGTGATAGAAAGCAGGTCAGAGACCAAATGGCATGGTCTCAGCAGTCCCCTCCCCACCCTCCTGAAGTACTTTAGGGCCAGTCTTCCTGGGAAGCATCAGGATTGCTTACCCTGGTCCTGGATGGCACTAGAGATAAGGCCTTTGTGCAAGATTAACACCTTGTGTGGAAGGCAGTAATTCTAAAATCAGTCTGAGACATAGCTAGCATCATTCACTCTGCAGGAAAGATGGCTTTCTTCACCTTTCATGACCCGCCTGCTACGTTCCAACTACACTAATAAAAGTCCCTTGAAACTGTGCGCTGAGCTGGTCAGACTCCATTCTGCTCCTTTAAAATAAAGCCTATCCTTAATCACTGGACTGGCCTCCTCTCCTTCCTGCGGACTTAGTCACTAAACCCTCATGGAGCCCATTTTCTGGGCCCAAGCTGGCTCATAAACCAGACGGATCAATGTTCCATCTAAGCCACCACTCCTGGGAAGGAGTAGACTGCCCTAAACAAGACCACATTCCTACACAACTGCAGTTTTAAAATTAACTTCTGCCCACAGGGAAAAAGAAGCTGCATATAAACCCTAGACAGAAAGCCAAAACTGGCTACCCACTCAGGACCCCATTTGTGGTGCCAGAGGATTTGTTCCCCCTTTTTCCTTGAAAAGTGTAAGCAGCAGCAACCAGAAACAACACTGGAGTGGAGACACTTGGGCCAGGTTTATTGAAATGGGAAGGTGACCTGCCTGGGCAGTGCAAAGGTGGCTTCTGCACCTGGGGGGAGTTAGAGACTCCTTTTACATGGGGCAGTAGGCTATGGGCAAATTCCACAGCTTGCCTGGAAGGCTTTGGTTAGTTAGAGTACTTTTGGGGTTGAAATGAACTAAATCCTTCGTCTTAGGAGGAAGGGGAAGGGGAGAAAGAGGAGAGGAAGAGTTTGTGTGTGGCTACCTTAGCCTTAGGCCACAAGCTTATTATCTTTTTTTGCAGTTTTTGGCCGGGGCTGGGTTTGAACCTGCCACCTCCGGCATATGGGGCCAGAGCCCTACTCCTTTGTGCTGCCCTAAAGAGTTGACTTTTTTTTTTTATTTTTGGCCAGGGCCAGGTTTGAATCCACCACCTCTGGTATATGGGGCCGGTGCCCTACTCCTTGAGCCACAGGCACCGCCCGCTTATCTATAATAAAATCTGTCCTGTCACTTACTCCTGGTGGCCCATGAATTCATTCTTCTATTTCCTATGACCAGGGACCCAGGAGAGGTCCTTAGGGTAACACAGGGATCCTTGGACAAGTAGATATTCTCATAGAGTCTCAGTTATTTCAGAGGTTCAAGGTTAATAACTGTATAAGCAATAAGTTAACTGCAATGCTAGCCTTTATGGGAGAAATCATTCTAAGCCTCTTGCACTTAGCTTGAGGCAAGGAGGCTAACAATCTTCCTTTTTCACAAGCTTGAAGAAATGGCTGCCATAATGGCAACACATTAAAATAGTATTTCTTCCTTTAATCACATCAAATACCCTAATTCTCTCAGCTGAGTGCTGGGGGTAATGCCTGCACAAATGACTCAGGTGCAGCATCTCTACATGATCATCCAGAACCCCACTTTAGAATATGGGAACTGTTGGCATTTATGGTATTTTTTATTGAAAGTTTGGCACTTGCCACCAGAAGCCACATCAGAAAAAGAGGAACAAGTGGTGTGAGGAGAAGTAAAGTTCATTATTTTATTGGCAAAAGAAAAAATGGCAGACAATGGTCTCAAATCCAAATCCCAGCTTCTGAACGGAAACACAGATTTTTTAAAGGTTCGGATCCCCTAATCCCATGTTGGGCCAAGACAATCTCATGGCCTCTGTGACACACTTGTGACCTCCACACAGATTAATCACATTTTAGGCTAAGAGGATCTTATGACTTACACCCATCCTTCTCTTCAACTAAGATGATCTTGTGACCTCAACCCAGGAGACTCCTTTGAGCTATCCCCTGTGGTACAAAGAACAAGACATTTTCTGCTTCTTGAGACCACTGGCTGGAGGCAGTGATTCAGGTTTCTGTTCCTAAAAAGTTGGGGAAACAAAAAATATTTTTGCCATCTTTTTCAGGCCATTCCCTCTGCAACGTTCATTACTTTTACAGTCTCTGCTCAAACTCTCATGTGAGAGAAAAGATTGCTTTCAACATCCAGTGTAATGCAAATTTGTAGGAATATGTTTTACTCAATAGCACTCTCACAACACTGCCTTAACTAAAGGAACTTGGGGGCGCATGTTCTATCCTGTCTGAAACAAAGCAAGGCCAGCAAGTTTAGAAGAGGTAATCTCCACTATAAGGGCATGTGGACCCGTAAATTTAAAAAAAAAAAAAAAAAAAAAGAGTTGTATGTATCAAGAAAACCAGTATGTGAAATGTTATGGAGCTAAAGATACAAGATTATTCCAAGGTGCAAGACGGAAAGGAAAATGGAGACCCAGTTTGTGCAATTAAAATGGCTTTATTCCACCTGGGTGCAGGTGGGGAGGATCTCCAACCAGGCCAGGAAGAAATCCACATGTGGGTAATAGTGAACGGGGGTGGGGGTGGGTGGGACATTCCCTTTCCTGGGTTAGGCATCTGTTGTAAGGGGGGTTGGCCCATTCACCTTTCCCAGGTGGGACATCCTCTGGTGTAGGGTAGGCAGTTGATTCTTTTAAGTGGGTCTACCCTATTTGGGTGGAGTTCGATCCTACCATTTCCAGTCTTTCTTTTTGTCTATTATAAGAAGGTGGGATGATGGGCGTGGTATCTCTTTGACTACTTCCTGCAGGAAGAGGGACTGCGTGGGCTGCCTGTAAAGAGAATGGGAGGGGGCAGGGAATGGGGTAAGGGAATGGCGTTTACAGGAAGGAACTCTTTGGCTTTTTCAGTCTGAGCTGGTTGGTATCCATTAAGGCGAGAATATGAGTTGTTTTCAGGTGACTATCTGGTTGATAAATCGAGACATGAGGCAGAGGATTACTGGTTCGAAACTGTGAATGAGAAAAAAATCATAATTAGTGACCTCATCAGACAATAACAAAAGAGGAAGGAGGACAGTGAGAGGCGGGAAGCAGTTGGAGTTGCCAGGGCTGCCAGCAATCCTGAGAGGACATTCAATATCCATTATCTAGATCTTTGCCCGTGTTTAGAGAATTTTACCAGGTGGCAGTGTGGATGATGTTGCTCCCATGTTTGTTAGAAAAGAGAAAAGATTGGCTTACCTTCTATAAGCAAAAATGCCTCTAGAGTTCAGTTTTTCAGCATGGCATCCAGGCGGCATTCTGATATTCCGGGGGTCATCAGTGTCTTGCAGCTAGGCTCAGGAGGGAATTTTAGCCACGTTTTGAGTTGTGTCTGCACCAGATCTTCAGAAAGACCTGGGCAGCCAGACCTCTGTGAGCTAGACATGGTTTGCGGGGAGGTTAGATTTGGGACACTGCTTTGCTCAGAAGCCTGGTTTGCTGCATTTGAAGCAGAGTCCTAAGGGGAAAAAAAAAAAAATTGTTTTTTTTTTGGACTGCCTCATGGAGTTTTAACAAGTAGCTGGTGTTGCTTAATGGTGAAAGCCAATACTGGAGCTGTGAGAGGCACTGCCACACCTTGAAGGCCATATCAGGGAGATCTCTCTGGGAGGTCTGAGGCCCTGGGGAAATTTGGCTATTTTTTCCCCTCTGCCATGTGCACCAGAGGGTGGGTGGGGGATGGTGAAGAGAGGGGGTGATGGGGTATTGTTTAAGGGAAGGTGGACGTGGGGGTGGAGGGCAATGAGAATGGGTGACTGAGGAGAGGTTATAGACGGAACAGAGGTATCCCACACAGAGATATTTCCTGTGTGTTCTGATCGAGAGAATGGAGGGATTGTAGGGAGGGATGGGAAGGAATAGCAGGAGCTGTGGAAGGGAGAAGCTGGTGTTATCTGAGCCAGAAGAGTCTGAGAGTGCTCATAGGATAAACACAGTGAAAGAATGTTTCTGAGTATGAGAAATGCCTGCATATAAGGGATCTCTGACCATTTGTCGAATTTTTGACAGTAATTTGAGATCAGTGAGAATGAGGTTAAAGGGAGAATGTAGGAGGAAGAAGGAGAAAGTCCAGAGCTGGAATCAGAGAGGTGGGCCTCCCCATGTGAGACCAGCTGGAAAAACAAAGTGGTGATCCTGGCCTCTGGGAGAGCACTGGAGTGGTGAGCTTGTTTCATGGCAATACCAAAAATGGTCTCACCCACAATAGGGCAATAGACTCATGGGCTTGACTCCACAAGGCTGGCGTCGGGACATTACCTGGACTCTCCACTTACGACTTTGGTCAAAAGGGCTTGGCCTCCCCATGTGACCTCTGCCAGAAGGAGGGGTCCAGGCCCACAGTAGAGCACTAGAGGAGTGAAGCTGGGGAACCAGATGGAGCCCAGGCCCACAAGAGGGCATCCCCAAATGATGCTTGAGGGCATCAAGCCTGGGGTCAGGACCTAGCCTCTGCATGTGACCTTAACCCACCAGAAGGGTAGGCCCCACAGTAGGGCACCAGAGGAGTGAGGCTGGGAAACCACCTGGAGCCCAGGCCTATAATAGGGGGTCCCCAAGCACGAGGCATTGGGCAGGCAAATGAGCCTGCCTCGTTGGGGTGACTGGGGCTGGGATCAGGGAAGTGAGGCTTCCACGTGTGATCGCAGCCAGAAAAAAAAAAAAAAAAAAAAAAAAAAAGGAAGAGCAGGAAGACCCCCCGAGATGGCGGGGGAGCGAAAAAGGAAGTTAAAAGTAGAGGATGGAAGAGGAATTAAAAAAAAAAAAAATTAGAGAAGGAGTTTTAGATGAAATAACTCACCACTAGATGAATGAAGTTTAGGCAGAATTGGAGAGGTTTTCCATTTTCTTTCATTTCGCCACAAGATGGGTCCGTTTAGCTGTGTCTTATGGGATGTGCTTCGGCCTTCCAAAGGGGCCTCTCCCCATTCCGGGTTCAGCACCAAATGAAAAGTTACAGAGCCAAAGGTGAAAGATTATTCCAGGGCTCAAGACGAAAGGAAAACGGAGGCCCGGTTTATGGAATTAAAATGGCTTTATTCAGCCTGGATGCAGGTGGGGAGGATCTCCGACCGGGCCAGGAAGAAATTCACACATGAGTAATAGTGAACTAGGCTTTTAAAAGTCAGGAAGGTGAGGATCGGGACATTCCCTTTCCCGGGGTTGGCATCTATTGTAAGGGGGGTTTGGCCCATTTAACTTTCCCAGGTGGGACATCCAGTGGTGTAGGATAGGGAGTTGAACCATTCATCTACCTTAGATGGGACATCTGGTGGGAGAAGGTATAGGGTTTATTCTTTTATGCAGGTGCACCCTATTTACGCAGGGTTTAATCCCAGCAATATGTATAAGCATCACAGATGGTGCAGGTATCATGTAAGACAAAGTTTCTAAGCCTTTTTCACCTGGCCTCAGTAAGGGATACAAATCATTTTTTTCCCTCTCCCATGAGTTTGAAGAGATTACATGCCAGGGTGGCAACTCCCTCAAAATACTCCTTCTGTCAGTCACCACTGCAGCTCTTCATATTGCTTAGTTGAGCAATGCAGCACTTCCTTCAAAACCATTTTGGCGATCATGCCTGTTGCTTTGAGCATTTAGTGCAATACAAGTTTTGAAGGATATGTGGATTCTATGCCACTTCCCTGATCTGTAGAAACAACACTTTTCCCCAGGCAAAATGGCAATTTGTACAAAGACGACTCAAGGTTACCATAGAAGATTGATTTCAAGATGGAAGGTCACTCACAACACCTGAATTAAAGGCACGATGGATGCACCTTCCACCCTGCCGAGAAGTGAGAATGAAGGCTTGAAATAACCACAAAAGCAGTAGTGGCTGCATACTGCTGTGGGCTCTGATTCTCCCTTAAAGGATGTGCACCTCCATGAAAGGTCCAGGAACTAGCATCTCTGTGAACCAAAATAAAATCTACAGGATCAAACTCCCAGCCCTGTATAGATCGGCAGACTGTAAGGATCCCCTCTTGGCCAAGGGGATACCCTAAAATTGAGTGGCCAGCCATAAGAAAGGTATGTATCCCACTCCCATGCCCTGTGTACATCGGAAGACTGAATGGTCAACCTCTTGGTCAAGGGGATAGCCTAAAACTGAGTTGCCAGCCATGAGATAGGTCAGCCTCTCACCCTGATGCCCTGTGCACATCGGCAGACTGAATGGAACCCGTCTTGGCCAAAGGAATACCCTAAACCTGAGTTGCCAGCCATGAGAAGGTGAACTTCCAACTTGAGCTAAATCTTCAGGGATAACCTTGAGTCTATGATCCTTCTTCCACATGCCACACTAGTGTTGGAGAAAAACATTTTTGGTTCCACAAAGCAAGGCAGTAGCCAGGAATCCAACTTCTGTAACAAAGTAAGGCAGTAGGTTTAAAAGAGATTTTCAACTATACTGAGAGTATGTGGGTTCCAAACCTCAGGTGTGTGTTTCAACATCCCTGAGAGTTGAGGAAACAGGCCTGAAACAACCACAAAGCAGTAGTGGCTGCATACTGCTGTGGACTCTGATTCACTCTCAAGAAGAGGATCACCTGCCAAGGACATGAAGCTGGCACCTCTGTCTGGCTTCAAGCTGCCAACGCTCTCTGTGTAAGAGTAGAAGTTTTGAGTCTGGATCCTCTGGGTTCCAATCTGTGCTCTGTCTCCTACCGACCCTGAAGACTGGAGATTTATTTTAATCTGAGAGTCATTTTCTTTTGGTAGACAAGATATATTTCGATAACTTCTCCACACAGTAAAG
>CAUYPK010021783.1:0-15132 GCA_963574355.1 Loris lydekkerianus
TTTCATGTTTACATGGATGGAGCTGGAACATACTTCTCCTTAGCAAAGTATCCCAGGAATGGAAGAAAAAGTATCCAATGTACTCAGCCCTACTATGAAGCTAAACTATAGCTTTCACATGAAGGCTATAACCCAACTATACCACAAAACTATGGGGAAAGGGCCAAAGAACGGGAAGGGAGGGGGGAGGTTTTGGTGGAGGGAGGGTAATGGGTGGGGCCACATATAGGGTGCATCTTGGAATGGGTACAGGTGAAACTTACTAAATACAGAATACAAATGCCTACATACAGTAACTACCTAAGAAAATGCCATGAAGGCTATGTTGAACAGTTTGATGAGAATATTTCGGATTGTATATGAAACCCGCACATTGTACCCCTTGATTGCACTAATGTACACAGCTATGATTTAACAATAAAAATAAATAAATTAAAAAAATAAATAAATAAAATAAATAAATTAAAAGAAGAATAGATTTTGGAGTATGCAGCTAGCAGTCTCTGCTCTCATTTATTGAGATTCTATGGTAATCGATTTGTTTCTATTACCTTTTAATGTTTTTTTTACCAATTTTACAGCTCCTTTCTATGAGGAAAGGAGGGGAAGACCTAGACTCCAAGTCCACAGACTGGACTCTCTTTTCTTTTTAGGTTTCATGGAAAATTATTTGTCATGATATAAAAATACAAAATAATTACTAAACATCATTTTCCCCCCGTGGCCACACACATACACACAAAGTTCACCTTTCAGAGACTGAATCTTACATTTTGATATCTCATCATGCAGAACTCACTCAGTTCTTTCCTTTAGTACATTTATAATTTTATGTTTCTTACCTGTGAGGAACATATTAAACCTTCTCTATAGGTTATAAACACAAGCAGTCCTTCATAAATAATAATGAAATGATGTCCTAAAGGTAAAACTATAGTCATCTATTTTTATTGAGAACAGCCTAGGTATAGTTTTCACAGTGAGAGGTTTACTAAAATAGCTGTCAACACAAAATAGGGTAAGAAAGATGAAGTTCTTCAGCCCTCATGTTGTGCTGTGTTTTGGATGGCTACCCCAGTTTTCCTATAAAACAAATGATCAAAAAATTCCCAGGTAGCGAGAGTGGGCAGGTTTGTATCTAAGCTCAGAAGCATAAGCGGAGAGAGAGGGTAAGGGTGAGGATCAGAGAGGGTGGTGGTGGATGGAGGGCATATCTTATTAGAAAAGGAAAGCTGTGGCTCGGCTCCCAAAGCACAGTGGTTACGGCACCAGCCACATACACCGAGGGTGGCGGGTTTGAACCCGGCCCAAGCCAGCCAAACAACAATGACAACTGCAACAAGAAAATAGCCGGCCCTTGTGGCAGGCGCCTATAGTCCCAGCAACTTGGGAGTCTGAGGCAAGAGAATCACTTAAGCCCAAAAGCATGAGGGTGCTGTGCCCTGTGATGCCACGGCACTCTACCGAGGGTGGCATAGTGAGACTGTCTCACAAAAAGAAAAAAAAAAAAAAGAAAGAAAGAAAGAAAAGGAAAGCTATTTAGAAAAGGGGCTACAGACTAATAGGGGTTGTAGGTGACAAAGAAAGACAGTCTAGGGCAGAGACTAATTTAGAAAAATACAGTGGGGGCGGCGCCTGTAGCTCAGTGAGTAGGGTGCTGGCCCCATATACCAAGGGTGGTGTATTCAAACCTGGCCCCGGCCAAACTGCAACAACAACAACAAAAAATAGCCAGGCGTTGTGGTGGGCGCCTGTGGTCCCAGCTACTTGGGAGGCTGAGGCAAGTGAATCGCCTAAGCCCAAGAGCTGGAGGTTGCTGTGACCTTTGATGCTCTGGCACTCTACCAAGGGCAACAAAGTGAGACTCTGTCTCTAAACAAAAAAAAAAAAAAAAAAGAAAGAAAGAAAAATACAGTGGGCTTGAACTGGGAGATGGGTGCTCAGTTGGAGTTGAAGTATTTGCAGATAAGGCAGTTTCAGCTTTGTACCACTGGGTACCCTTGGTATCTTCCAAGGCCAAATTTTACTCAAGGACTGCAGCTAAAGAATGATCAGACAGAGTAACAGACAACATCTTGCCATGAGTCCTGCCTTCTGTGCCCATGTAAGCCTGAATCATTCGTTCACTGCGGGGAAGGGGCTTTTGTTTGCCCCTAGGGGAACAACCAAGGCTGGGGGTTGTGCAGTGAGGAAGGCAGAGAAAACCACAGGGAAAGGCTAATTCCCAGAATGTAAGCACCTAGAGGGCAGGCCAGGTTGGCTGTGTTCCATGATCTTTCCCCATGCCAAGTATAATGCCTGATCCATGGTTCCCTTCACCCATGCCCATTGAAAGTGTATTGAAGACTGAGGCCTCAAGGTCACAAGCTAAGAAGAATCCATAAGCACTTTCCTGCTGGCCCTTTAAGGTAACCAGTTGGGAATGCCAGGCAACTTTCTAGGGGCAGCATTCCTGGCCTATTTCATCATAAGGGCAGATGGTCAGAGCCAGCAGCTTGTTACACCAATGTGGTAAGTCTCTGCGGAGAAGGGGAGGAGTGTGTGTGTGTGTGTGTGTGTGTGTGTGTGTGTGTGTGTGTATGTGGGTGTGTGTGTCTGGAGTCTTAAAGGGCAGAGATAAAGAAGCTACAGGGGTTGGAGAAGGGAAGGACTTATCCTTCTGTGTCTCTCTTTGCTCTCTCCCTGCCATTTATTGAGTCCTTCCTATACACCAGGCTCTGTCCTAACATACTGCCTGTGCATTATCTCATTTAATCTCCTGATAGTCCGTTACCATCCCCATTTTCCAGATGAAGAAACGGAACTGATAAAGGTTAAATAACCTGTCCAAGATATGGCAACTCTTAAGTGGGAAAACAAGATGCCAGCTCAGCTCCCCCTCATAAGGTCCCCTTCTTAACCTCTCCACTACCTGCCCTCTCTGCTTCAGGCTATTGCTCACATTTTTATCATACTCACTCACTCACCTGTTTGTAAAACATATTTTGTTTTCTGTCTACTTAACATTTTATTTTGACATATTTTCAGATGGACGTGATGTTACAAAAATAGGACCAAAAGGGGCCAGGTGCAGTGGCTCACACCTATCTGTAATCCTAGCACTCTGGGAGGCCAAGATGGGTGGATCACTTGAGCTCAGGAGTTCAAGACCAGCCTGAGCAAGAGCAAGACTCAGTCTCTAAAAAACAAAAATAGACGGGCATTGTGGTGGGCACCTGTAATCCCAGTTACTTGGGATCTGGGGCAAGAAGGATCGCTTTGCCCGAGAGTTTCAGGAAGCTATGAGCTATGATGCCATAGCACTCTACCCAGGGCTATAGAGTGAGACTCTGTCTCAAAAAAAAAAAAAAAAAAAGAAAGAAAAGAAAAGAAAAGAAAAAAGAAAACAAAAACTTCCAAATCCCCATGTACCCTTCATGTATTATTACCCAAATAATATGTTGGCATTTTACTGCTAGGAGTAAATATCGATTACATTTCCTGACTACATTTTATATGCCCTTGGACTGTTACTTGTTTCCCAGTGGTCACAGACTCTTTCTGAAGGCAAGGAGAAGAGATGTGGCAGCTGGCTGGTGGGAGCAGGCTGCACCTCCCATGCAGGGACCCTGAGCAACTGAAACAGATGTACTGACTCCAGCATTCTCCCAGAGGACAAGAGGGTCATCCAGTGACTCGCCTAATAGGGAGGTTTCCGAGGAATGTCCCAGACGCCAGGCCTTGCAAGATTCATTAGCTAGAAAAGATGTCTAAACAAGGGGAATGTTAGCTATGACAGCTCCTTAGAATAATCCCACCTTTTCCTCCCTTATGCCATCATTTCAGGGCAGAAAGTCTTACTGAGAACCTACTACATGTTGGGCGCTGAGTAAGTGCTGGGGCAAATGATATTTCTATCAAGAATGCTGCCTCCGTCAGAAAAATGAGATGGTTGACTAGAAAAGATAAGGGAGTGTTGGTAGGACTTTCCTCACTAATAGTCAATCGGGGACCCTCATTAGGGGAAAACATCTCACAAGTATTTTGGAAACAAAAATTACCGGGCAGAGAGAGCAGGAGGTAGGAGAAGACGGGACAAGTTCTTACATGAAAACAAGGCAATCCTGCCCTGTTTCCTGCTTAGCGCTGGTGGTCTTTGGAAGGGGCGGGAGAAGAGCTCAGGAAGAAGGAGGCTTTTTTAGGTGTGGCTAGAAAAACAAAGGGGCAGAACTCTGCGGTTCTAATGGCAGAACCAAGCCTGCAACACAGGTAGGGCCCTATTGCAGCCAAACTGCAGCAAATCTGCAGATTGTGCAGAAAGGAAAGGAGGGTTTGGCTAATGCTTTTGGGACAATGTTTGAATACACAGCAGAGGAAAGGGCTGATGGAGAGTGAGGAAGACGCTCTGATCTCTCAGGATCATTCATGGTACCTCTAAGCTTTCCAGGTCCCTCTTCCCAGCAATGTCCTCCATGCCTCCCTAAAGCCCAGTTCATTCTATAGACTTTCACTGACCTGAAAAATGCCAGTGGAGACCTACTGAGGCTCTCAAGTCAGATCTGGATTCAGGTCCCAATTCTGCTACTAACCAGCTGGGTGGCCACTTAATCTCTGCTAGCGTCAGTTCCTCATTTTTCATGAGTTTGACATGATGATTAAAGTAAGCTGGGCTGGGGTCAGTGGTTCACATCTGTAATCCCAGCACTCTTGGGAGGCCAACGTGGGAGGATCCCTTGAGCTCAGGATTTTAAGACCAGCTTGAGCAAGAGTGAGACCTGTCTTTACTTAAAATAAAAAAGCTAGCCCAGCGCTGTGGCAGGTGCCTATAGACCCAGCTACCCATAAGGCTAAGGCAGGATTGTTTGCGGCCAGGAATTTGAGGTTCTATGAACTAGGTTGATGCCACAGCACTCGAGCCTGGGGCAACAGAGTGAGACTCTGCTGCATGGGCCCCAGGCAGGTGGTCCACTTCCTGACTTCTCAGGCAGCTTTCCCCTCACACTTGCTTGCCAGAGTCTCTGATATGCCAGTAGCCAGCATGCCACTCTCTCCCTGACCATCTTTTCCAAGTTATAGTTTGGAACACAAATAACCAAGGAGCCCAAGGATCTGGGCTTGACTCCTCATTCTGCCACTTAACAGTACTGTGTTCTTGGACAGGTCACTTTACCTCTCTGAGCTCCAGGTTTCCTACTTGCAAAAGGGAAATTATACCCACCTTAAGTGAAATAAAGTAGGGAAGTGCTTTGTGTTCAAGCACTTGTTTTTTTTTTTTTTTTTCTTTTTTGAGACAGTTCACAGCAACCGCAGACTCTTAGGCACAAGTGATTCTCTTATCTCAGTCTCCCAAGTAGCTGGGACTACAGGTGCCCACCACAATGCCCAGCTATTTTTAGAGATGAGGTCTTGCTCTGACTCAGGCTGATCTTGAATCTGTGAGCTCAGGCAATCCACCGCCTCCACCTCCCAAGTGCTGGGATTACAGGCTGAGCCACCACGCCTGCCCTGTGTTCAAGCACTTTATGAGAGCCAGCTAGTGCTCTGCAGCCCTTCCCACCCTCTCTGCCCATTCCTTCCTGCTCCCCTACCCAAGCTTGGATGGAAAGAGCCCAGGATTTGGGGTTAGGAGCTCTGAGCACAGATACCAACCCCATAATCAATTCTGAGTCCTTCCAGGGCCTCAGTTTCCTCACATGGAAACTAAAGTGTTTGGACAGGACATCTCCCATGGCCCTTCCACCGTGAGGTCCCACACAGTCCTTGCCAAAGGGGTCAGGAGTTTATTTTCCGACAGGAATACAGTCACGGTGGAAGACGTCACAGTTTAGTGCTCAGCATGCTCTCGCAGCGTTCTATTATTGCGGCCAGGACCGTGCACTTCCCAGTCGTGTGTGAGCCCCAGGGTGTCTCCAATACTCAGTATAGGGTAATTAGTCTTCCTGACCCTTAGCAAGGGAAATGTCTCCAGTTAGGGGGAAATGAAGTTGTCAAACATAGTCCTTAAGGAGAAGGAGATTTATAGGGGATAACATACAAAAGTGCAGGAATTAAACAAACAAACAGGGAAAGAGCACTTAAAAGTTCAGACCAAACAATATATACGCACGCTATGTTTGGGCAGGTCAGCCAGTGGTCCGTGGTCTCCCCAAGCACCACCCAGGCGTAACAGCCTGGACAATGTTCATCTTCCAAGAAGCCCTTCCCAGAGACCATAGGGTTACAGGAAGGTAAAGCCAGCGACTTCATCCAAGGGAAGAAACAGAGGCAGTCAGGCCAGTCCTTTGGTGCCCATCTTGTTTTTTTTTTGTTGTTGTTGTTTTGTTTTTTTAACTTTTCCAAGGTTTTGTCCCTTCTTTCTCTCCTGTACTTCCTCATGGCACCCCCGCTCCCTGACTGCCCCAGTGACATGGCTCCTCTTATGTCCCTCCAGGGCCACTCTTCCACTTGGTTCTTTTTAAGGTAAGGCCCTAATAAAATAAAGGACAACCAGTTAAATTTGAATGCCAACTAAACCACAATTTTTTTTAGTGTAAGTATATTTTATGTAATGTTTGAGATATATTTATATTTAAAAATTCATGGTTTATGGGGTGGCGCCTTTGGCTCAGTGAGTAGGTCGCCAGCCCCCTATACTCAGGGTGGCAGGTTCGAACCTAGTCCCAGCCAAACTGCAACAACAACAACAATAAAATACTTAAAAAAAAAATTCATGTTTTAGCTGAAGCTTAAATGTAAGTGGGCATTCTGCATTTTTATTTGCTACCCCCTTTCTGGGCATGTTCACTTACTGCCGTCTCTGCCCAGAACACACCACCTCAGTGTTTTCCCCAGAGGAAACCTCGGGCTCACACATGACTGGGAAGCGCATGGTGCTTGTCATTCAGGTGCCACTTAGATGTCTCCTCTGTAGAGAGGAGCTCGCTGACCTTCCCTTCCCAACTTAAAGTAGCAGCCTGCTCCATAGTGCCTCTTCAGCACATTCCCCTGTTCTACTTTCTCACTCTAAAATGAGTTTGCTTTCTTGCTTACTGTTTCTTCCAGCCGGAATGACAGACCTTGCTGTGTATTTCCCTGATCACTCTCCATCACCTGCATAAACCTGGCACAAACTAAACATCAAATAAATATTGGTCGAATAAATGAATGGAATGTACGCTTTAATGAAAACCCTAGAGCTTTGGTTCAATGGTGCTAAAATTCAGGTTTGGATTCCATAGGTTGGGTGTGGGTCTGAGATTTTACGTTTTTAATAAGATCCTTGTGATGCTGCCGTTAAGGGGCAACAGAATTTTCTACAATGATGGAAATGTTCCATACCTGTACTGGCACAGCAGGGACGAGTCATA
Organism: Loris lydekkerianus; assembly: GCA_963574355.1. Taxonomy (NCBI): domain Eukaryota; kingdom Metazoa; phylum Chordata; class Mammalia; order Primates; family Lorisidae; genus Loris; species Loris lydekkerianus. The sequence continues at coordinate 7,326 of CAUYPK010021783.1, forward strand.
TGTGCCCACTGAGCTCCTGAAATGTGACTAGAGTGACCGAGGAACTGAATTTTAAATTATATTTAATTTTAATTAATTTAAGTTGAAGCGGCCACATGTGGCTAGTGGTTATCATATTTGACAATTCTAGAGCTGAGCTGTGGTCTCAACCTTGGATGTGCATTAGAATCATTAGACACACATTTAAAAATACAGATGCTCAGGACTCACCATAGACCAATTAAATAAACATCTCTGGATTTAGGTCTTAGAGCATTGGTTGTTTTTGTGGTTGTTGTTGTTTTAGGCTTTCCCAAGTCACCCCAAAGTACATCCAAAGTTGAGGACCCTGCCTCAGAGTTTCCCAAGCAGCAATACTTTCGTTTGCTCGTTCAATCCTTACCACAGCTTGGGCAGCAGATGAGACAGATGTGATGTCATTGATGCCATTTCTGGGAGTAACTGAGATTTCAGAAAACGAAAGAATTTTCTCAACCTACATAGCTAGTACCTGATGTAGTTAGGACTCACACAGCCTTATGTTTCCCCAACCATCTTCTGCCTCAAATCCTTTGTGAAAAGAGGTAAAAATCTGTCCTTCACTCACTCAGGCAAGTCCATCCTCTCTCGTAGCCACCTCTGGCTGTCATCTGCCTTTGATATTCCCTTTTGTGGGCTCTTATCTGGTCATATCATTCTCCAGGGAAGAGGGCTGATTAGATTTCTGTTTTCACCATTGATCAACACAAGGACAGGTCTCTCTCTAGCAGGCGGGAAGGAAATCCAAGTTTGAGTAGAAAGGGTAGCTCGACATGAATGCACCACTCCTGGGGTGGGACTCCCCATGGAACAGGCCTGCTCTTTCTGGCCACACGTGCCCAGAAGGTGCAGATGGTGGGTATGAAAGAAGTTAACAGCAACAAGATGAAGACAAGCATCTCCACAGGAGTTGACAGGCCCCGCCAAAGGGCTTCCCTTGGTATAGTCTACAGTGGGTACCACTGGCAGGGCCCACACAGGCGATTTTATGTGGTCCAAGGGGAAAATGTTGAAGATTTAATACTTATGTACGTAATATGTATTAAGAGAAATATAATTCATTAAATGTGTAGTTTTGCAGCTAGTACTGATATAAAGTTCCCATCAAAATTCATTGATTAAAAAAAATGGAAGCCTATTTACAGCAAAATACTATAAAAATAATAGTATAAGTGGAACTTGGATACGGCAAATGTGGTGACGATGGCCTTGGTATACCTCTGAGGATATGAAGATGCAAAGATTTGAGGAATGCCGGGATGAAAGGGAAGGCTTAGATGAGAACATTGATTCTTATCCACAGCACCTCTTTAATTAAGAAAGAATTGGCCAGATGTGGTGGCTCATGCCTATAATCTTAGTACTTTGTGAGGCCAAAACAGGAGGATCACTTGAGCTTAGGACTTTGAGACCAACCTGAGTAAGAGCAAGTTCCCTGTCTCTACTAAAAAGGGAACAAATTAGCTGGGCATGGTGTGCACCTGTCGTGTTCCATGTGCTTTGTCTTTAGTATGATGTAGGAGACAAAGGGCCCAGACCCACAACTTGGAGATGAGCTTGGGAGACAGGTGACAACCACGATCACAGCCACAACATCAATGACTAACATGCACTGAGTACTTACTAAGTGCCAGGCACCATTTTAAAAGCATTTAAGCCTCACAACAACACTAGGAGGTAGGCACTAATATTATCCTCATTCTACAGATGAGGTAACTGAGGCATGGAGAGGTTACCTCACCTACTGACAGGCCCTTCTAGACAGTGGACATGGAGATCTTTGGAGTTCACAGCTGCATGATACTGCCATTAAGACCATCCAAATGACCCCTGTACTTAAGCTCATGTTCACTAAGCCATTCCAAAGGCAATGCTGGTTAAGAGTCAGGTAAGTGGGGTTCAAATCTTGGCTCTGTCCCAGTGAAGTTTCTTAACTGCTTTATGCCTCAGTTCCTCATTTATAAATGGGAATAATAAGGGCAGCGCTTGTGGTTCAAAGGAGTAGGGCGCGGGCCCCATGTACCGGAGGTAGTGGGTTCAAACCCTGCCCTGGCCAAAAACTGCAAAAAAAAAAAAAAAATAATAAATAAATAAAAATAATAAAAATAAATAAATGGGGATAATAACTCCTACCCTTCATGACGTATGAAATGGAATGAGGGGATATACTTAGAACACATAGCAGAGTGCATGGCCCATGGGACGTAGTGACCCCTGGTTATTGGTCAGTTTTGTCTCCCCTCCAGCTAAGTCTTAGGAAGCTTTATAATGACAATGGCTCCTATTTCCTGAGGGCTTCCCCAGGGCCATGTATTCTGCTAAGAACTTTGAGTACATTCTCTCATTTGCAAGGCAGGCTGGTGTTACCAGCCGAATTCAAAACATTTGGATTATGGTGTATGCATTTTCATCTTGTGAGTTTAGCCATTTTCCCAGACACAAACATCTTCAGGTTGTAAAAACCAAATAGCACCTCCAAATCTGCAAAGCTAAGGCCCAGTTCCCTGCAGGCTCCGGGGAGTAACCCGCTAGACCTCCAGACACCAGCCATCTGACACATGAAGCCACCTCTACAGCCCGCCACAGGATCTATCTGGGACACCCTGAAGCTGCTAATTCCAACATCAACACTCTGCTTTTCCTTGAAGGATTTCCTTTCCTTTAACAAAATTCGTATTGAATAACAGTAACATGTAGGCGCAAACTGTAACATCAATGCCTGTTTAATGTGTGACCTTATAGGCATTTTCATTTGTATAGGTACATTCTTTTTTTAAGCAAAAATGGGATTCTATTTTATGTACTGTTCTTGCTTTCTTACTTAACAAATGATATAACTCTTTCCATGTCAGAATACATGGCTCTCTAGATCATTTTTTAAAAGGCTGCATAGGCCTTTCCTCCTCCCAGGGCCACGGAGCCAGAGCTCCAGCTGCCGCTGCTGCTGCAGGCACTATACAGAGACTGATGACGTTGTGACAGTTTTTAATGATATGAAAGTAAGGAAATCTTCTACACAAGAGGAAATCAGAAAAAGGAAGAAAGCAGTTGTTTTCAGTATAAGTTATGACAAAAGGCCAATAATTGTAGAGGAAGCAAAGCAGATCTTGGTGGGTGACATTGGTGATGCCGTACAGACCCTGACACATTTTTTGTGAAGTTGCTACTTCTGAATGATTGCCAATAGGCTTTGTATGGTGCCACATACTAAACAGAAGAGTCTAAGAGAGAAGACCTAGCATTTATTTTCTGGGCTCCTGAAAGTGCACTTTTAAACAGCAAGATGATGGGTGGCACCTGTGGCTCAAAGGAGTAGGGCGCCAGCTCCATATACTGGAGGTGGCGGGTTCAAACCTGGCCCCAGCCTAAAAAAACTGCAAAAAAAAAAAAAAAAAAAAAAGCAAGATGATTTATGCTAGCTCTAAAGATGCCAGTAAAGGCTTGGTGTCCAAAGCTCTGCAGCTAGGGTGCCGGCCACATACACCGAGGCTGGCAGGTTCAAACCTGGCCAGGGCCTGCCAAACAACAATGACAACTACAACTAAACAATAGCTAGGTATTGGGGCAGGTGCCTGTAGTCCCAGCTACTTTGGAGGCTGAGGCAAGAGAATTGCTTAAGCCCAAGAGTTTGAGGTTGCTGTGAGCTGTGATGCTACAGCACTCTATCAAGGACAACAAACTGAGACTCTGTCTCCAAAAAAAAAAAAAAAAAAAAAAAAATACCATTAAAGAGAAATTTACAGGCATTACACATGAAGGGCAAGTAAATGGCTTGGCTGATATTAAAACTGATTCTTGGAGAGCAATTGGGAGGCAAGGTAGTAGTTTTACCTGAAGGAGAACAGCTGTTATAAAATGACAGCCAAGTGTCATCTGGACTTTGAAGAGCTCAGTCCTCAGAGTAGTATTAGGTTTTACTTTTTTGTTTTGTTCCCCTTTCTCCTGGGCCCTTCCAACACAAGGAATGAAGGAGTTGTCATTCATTTAAACAGCCTATTTAAACATTTAAATCATTTAAATAAACATTTAAATTAAATAATTAAATTAAACAAATCATTTAAATCATTTACATTTTAAAACATTTAAAACATTTAAATCAGCCTATTTAAATCATTTAAACAGATTGCCATGTTTAATACTGTTACTTTTATGTAGAAACTAAGGAATGCTTTCCTGTCCTGTTTTAGCCAAAACAACTGGTTATATGCCTCTCTGTAGCAAGCACTACCATGAATATGTTTGTCAATGTGAAGAGCTTAGAATACTGCAAAGGGTAAGCTAATGGAATCCCTTGAAAGCGTTATCCACTTGTCAGCTAGGAGACTTCTTTCAGTATTATTTATTTATTTTTTATTTTATTTTATTTTATTTATTTTTTATTTATTTATTTTTTATTTTATTTTTTATTTTTTTTATTTTTTTTTTTATTTCAGTATTATTTAAAGTTACACTTGATTGCAGTCTGTGCGGCTCACGCATTTGTACACCTGCCTTGGCAAGCCTGTTTTTGTGGCATGGGAGCAGGGATATAACACTATGCATTAAAAGCACTTTTTAGGTAACAACTTTAATCTTTCGAAAGGCGTACCAATTAAGTTTTGTTAACTGTGTCATCCATTTATCCCAGTACCTCAGTGTTCATTCCTGTTATCTGCATCTCTCTAAAGAAATAGCTGTAATTAATGCCTTTTTGATTTCTATTGAGTGTACACTACTGAGTAAGTACAGGAGTCTTATGTTTACCATGTGAATCCTGCAATTCTAAAGATATTTTGAATATCAGTCATGATGACAATTTCTTCTTCTTTTTTCTTGAGACAAAGTCTCAAGCTATTGCTCTGATAGAATGCTGTAGCGTTATAGCTCACAGCAACCTCCAACTCAGGCTCAAGTGATCCTCTTGCCTCAGTTTTTCTATTTTTAGTAGAGATGGCATCTTGCTTTTTGCTCTGGCTGGTCTCAAACTTATGGCTCAAGCAATCCACTCGCCTTGGCCTTCCAGAGTGCTAGGTTACAGGTGTCAGCCACCACACCTGGCCCATGATGGCAATTTCTGTATAAAAGAGCCTTAAATGGAACACTATTTTGAGATCAAATTCTCCACCCTCACCAAAAATGGCCATGTTGCAATAAAAATTGGGAGGCTGAGGCACAAAGATTGGTTGAGCCCAGGAGTTTGAGGTTGCTGTGAGCTATGACACTGTGGCACTCTACCCAGGGTGACAGAGTGAGACTCTCTCTCAAAAAAAAAAAAAAAAAAAAGGCTGCATACAATGATCTTTTTTTTTAAGTAGTTAAGGAAGATTGAATATTTTTTCTTTTTATTTATCCGTATTTTGTAATTCTTCAACATTGAAGATATATTACCTATGTAAAAAAGAGATCACAAATTTTCTTTCTTTCTTTCTTTTTTTTTTTTTTTTTTTTTGCAGTTTTTGGCTGGAGCTGGGTTTGAACCCACCATCTCCGGCATATGGGGTCAGCACCCTACTCCTTTGAGCCACAGGTACCGCCCCACTGAGTCTCACTCTGTCTCAGTGCAGTGGTGTCATCATAGCTCACTGCAACCTCAAATTCCTGGGCTCACCCTCCTGAGCAGCTGAAACTATAGGCATTTGCCATCGCACCTGGGTGATTTTTAAATCATTAATAACATTGAAAAGTAATATAAAACTCTGTAAAAATAAATAGCCAGTTTCACTGTTTTTAATTACTTTCTGGTTATTAGCCACATGCAAAAACTAAAACAGATATTTTTACCTACCTATAATGATGCTGAAACATTCCTTTATCACATTGTATCTGAAAGCATTTGCTCACGTTTTTACAGTGTTCCCTTAAAGGCTTGTACAAAGGGGTACAAAGCATGGTGGTGGGGAAGAGAGCTGGGTAGTCTCTTGGGCGGCTTCTAGAGCAGAGATCCAGGAACAGCCCCTTAAGAGTCTGGTGGAGCCCCTAGCCCCTTTCTCAGAATAATACTTTCAAATGCATAAAACAAAATATGTAGGGTTACAAAAGACACCAATTACATTGAAATATAATTACCAAAATAAAATATGTAATATATTAACAATATATATCCTTCTTGTACATATATTGTAACACAGTTTAACAGTGGATATAATTTCTATCATAATTTCAAAGTAGTTACATTTCCTGATTATCTACAACACAATAGAGTTATTTGAAAACATCTGTGATTCCTATTAGTGACAGATCTAGGTTCACTAATACTAATTTGCACGAGTTGGTAATCAAAGGAAACGCTACATTCCATTCAAAGTCAGTGAAGATGTCATGTTTATCCCCTCCCACCAAGTAGTTCACAGACCTTCAGAATTCTACAAAGGTCGGTGAGTTGTAGGTCAACAGAGCCCAGTTCCTGAGAGTTTCTACACGTGTCAGCCTGGGAAAGGTGAAGGGAGAAAATTATTTCCAAATCTCTTTCCACCTTTCATTTTGTTCTATCCCTTCTACCCAAACCACCAGCTTTTCCTTCAGCTCCCATGACTGATGGGGTCATTCAGAATTAATTTTAGGGTTTTCTCCAACTATAGCCAAAGCCCAGCCCCCAGCCATTTCTACTCTTTGAATATTCTCCACACACACATAGAAAGAAGACCAAATTGCCATCTTCCAACTAAGCATATTTCATTATTTGCTCTAAATTTAACACACACACCCCTTTTGTTCCTTCTTGATAACTATGAAGTTGTTGAACAAGTCCAGTCAGTTCTGAATGAAGGAAGCTGGATAATCCACTTACTTATTGGAGGCTGCCTAATCCAAATAGATGCTTTTCATCACTGAAGGTATTTTCTAGGACTCTGCAAATCCAGAGGATCAGTCTCCTTCCTTCACACAAGCATTGGCACAGAATTCATTTCTGAAATCACCGGCACCAACTAGGCTCTGGTTCTTGGCCCAGGTTTCAGAAATTATCTGAGATTGTATTCTTTTCCTTGCACCAATAATTATATGCATATTGCATTTGTGTGGCCACCTGATGCCTATCAGAAATAATGTTCACATACAAAATACTGTTAACTCAGAGCCAGGATGTAGAACCAGAGCTCTGGATTCCTAACTTAGTGTGTGTTCCATGATGCCACAATTCAATTATTAATATTATAACCCAGGATTCCTTAAATGGAGTAAACTTGTGCCCCCTCCCTCCCGTTAGACAAACACAAAAATCTCATGCTATCCTTTAATATTGTTTGGCCATTTAAAATACTTAAAATATTAGAAAAACTAGCTGGGCATTGTGGCGGGCACCTGTAGTCCCAACTACCTGGGAGGCTGAGGCAAGAGGATCACCTGAGCCCAGGAGTTGGAGGTTGCTGTGAGCTCCTACATGGCACTATAGCCTGGGGCAACAGTGAGACTCTGCCTCAAAATAAATACATACATACATACATAAATAATAAAATACTTAAAATATTAGGGCTATTAAAGAAAGATGGAGACTTTACCTCTTTCATGTTTACATGGATGGAGCTGGAACATATTCTTCTCAGCAAAGTATCTCAGGAATGGAAGAAAAAGTATCCAATGTACTCAGCCCTACTATGAAGCGAAATTATACCTTTCACATGAAGGCTATAACCCAACTATCGCACAAGACTATGAGGAAAGGGCCAAGGACGGGGAAGGGAGGGGGGTGGTTGGGATGGAAGGAGGGTATTGGGTGGGGCCACACCTATGGTGCATCTTAGCATGGGTACAGGCGAAACTTACTAAAGGCAGAATACAAATGTCTATATACAATAATTAAGAAAATGCTGTG
>CAUYPK010021786.1:0-23057 GCA_963574355.1 Loris lydekkerianus
AGAAGACTGAAATTGGACCCGTACCTTTCACCATTGACTAAGATAGACTCTCATTGGATTAAGGATTTAAACTTAAGACATGAAACTATAAAAATGCTAGAGGAGAGTGCAGGGAAAACCCTTGAAGAAATAGGTTTAGGCGAATATTTTATGAGGAAAACCCCCCAGGCAATTGAAGCAGCTTCAAAAATACATTACTGGTATTTGATCAAACTAAAAAGCTTCTGCACAGCCAAGAACATAGTAAGTAAAGCAAGTAAACAGCCCTCAGAATGGAAGAAGATATTTGCAGGTTATGTCTCCAACAAAAGTTTAATAACTAGAATCCATAGAGAACTCAAATGCATTAGCAAGAAAAGAACAAGGGATCCCATCACAGGCTGGGCAAAGGATTTGAAGAGAAACTTCTCTAAAGAAGACAGATGAATGGTTAACAAACATATGAAAAAATGCTCATCATCCCTAATCATCAGAGAAATGCAATTCAAAACTACCCTCAGGAGTCACCTAACCCCAGTGACAAAGGCCCACATCACAAAGCTGCAGATGCTGGCGTGGATGTGGATAGAAGGGAACACTTTTACACCGCTGGTGGGGCTCCAAACTAATACAACTTTTTTGGAAGGAAATACAGGGAATCCTCAAAGAACTCAAATTATACCTCCCATTTGATCCTGAAATCCCATTACTTGGCATCTACCCAGAGGAAAAAAATAAGGACATTTTCACTAGACCATTTATTGAAGCTCAATTTACAATCGCCAAAATGTGGAAACAGCCTAAATTCTCACCAACCCAGGAATGAATCACCAAGCTGTGGTATATGTACACAATGGAATACTATGCAGCCATTAAAAATATGGGGACTTCACATCTTTTTTATTAACCTGGATGGGAGGGCAGAACACATTCTTCTTAGTAAACCATCACAAGAATGTAGAAGCAAGAATCCCATGTATTCAATTCTAACATGAAGGCTGTAGATGAGCTAATTAAGGCAAGTAGGGGAATGAGCAAGTGGGGAGAGGGAAGGAGGGAAAAGGATGGGGGGTCACAGTGCATGGCAAACCTCTTGGTGGCAGGAGGACACAATTATAAGAGGGACTTTATCTAACAAATGCAATCAGTGTAACCTAATTCTTTGTACCCTCAATGAATCACAAACAATAAAATAATTATAACAATAAATAAAAATTTAAAATAAACCAAAACAACCTTTAAAAAACCCACAAACCTTTAGGCTGGAAGAGACAATTCAACCCATTATCAATCTTCTTGGGAGAGCTTCAGTTCAGGTTGTGCCTAAGCTAAGAAATAACGACAGTCTGGAGCATTGAAAAAACATCTCACATAATTGTGTGATTGAGCAAAATGGGGCAATGGTGGAGAAATATTCAAGACATGGTTTAGTAAATGTTCAAGTACTATTTGATTGTAGATGATCTCGACTTTCTTAGCGTTCTCTCACATGTTATTTTCTGAATTGTCACTCTCAGGAAGTTATACTTTAGAACTTGGACTATGGAGCTAGGTTTTCAGGATTGACATCATAACTCTTCCACTTAATAGCTGTGACTTTAAGTAAGTTATTTAATTTCTCAATACCTGAATTGCCCCATCTATAAAATGGGTATATTCATAGTATCTACCTCATAGGGGTGTTGTAATAATTGGATGGGTTATTTCATATGAAATGCTTAGCAGGTATTCAGTATACAATCAATAAATATTTGTTGAATAAATTGAATATAGTCTGCGTTGTTCCTATTATGGGTTTTTGTCCGTATTATGATTTTTTTTCAAAAATCATTCACATTAGTCAATATGTTTTTCAAGTTGTTATAGTAATCTGGATAGCTACCAGCAGAGTGTGAATTTACTTTGCATTTTATGCTGGTGAATCTTTTTTATTGTCATAGATATTTTTACCATTTTGTGAATCTGAAACATGTCTGTTTGTGGTATTTAATTTTTTATGTGTTGATGGATACTGTCAAGAATTTTATAAAAATAAAAATATTTACTGACACCATCCATATAATACATATTTGTGTCTATTGTACCTTTAAAACGTTTACCTCTGGAATAATTTCATTCACATGCCACATTAATATTTATTGAATTGTAATAGTGGTTTGTTTCCCTTATTGATGCAGTGATGAAAGAAAGAGAAATAAATGAAAAAACTTGCCTTATGAAGTTTACTTTCACATGCGTGGGAAAGACAATAAGGAATATAAATAAAGAAATGACAGTTATTCCAAATTATATACATAAAGAGTATATTCATACAATGAAATATTATACAGCTTTGAAAATACAATTATGATATTAACAAAAACCTTTAAAAAGCTAGTGAAAAAATAAACTGTAGAAGAATTTAAGCATCCTACTCTATTAAAGAAATTGTAAAATTAGGTTAAATCAATTAGTATAGATGTTTTTGTGTACACCACATATGTAATCAAATCAAAAAGCAAGTAGCTGCTTACTGCAAACTCAGGATAGTAATTATAATTTTTTTAGCTTTATTTTATTCTCATGAGACCATTGTCCTAAATTTCAGATTAATATGAGGGCACCAATGTTTAGGTTACAATGTTTGCATTCCTAAGGTAAAGTTCAAGTTAGAGTTGAGCCCTTCATCCAGGGGTGTATGCTGTATATATTTATATTGTGCACATGATGTGAAAGCTTACCCGTCCCCCTTTACTCCTCTTTCCTCTTACCCTTCTTGCTAATCCCCCTCACTTGAATATGCTTGTGTTTTTCTCTCTTCTAGTCATGTAATTATTTTTCTATGTGTTTCATATTAGAATTTAATACATTAGATAGTTGTTTTTCCATTCTTGTGATACTTTACAAAGAAGAATGTGATTAAGATCAATCTGGGTAAATACAAAAGACGTAAAGTCTCCCACTTTTTATGACTGAATACTATTCTATGCTATGCATATGCCACAATTCATCAATCCATTCATGGCTTGATGGGCACTTGGGTTGCTTCTATGTCTTTAAAATTGTGAATTGAGCTATAATAAACAATCCAGTACACATTTTCTCGTGATAAAATTACTCTTTTTCATCTGGGTAGGTACCTAGTAATGGGTTTGTGGAATAAAATGGAATGTCTAATTTTAGCTCTGTGAGGTCTACTTCTTTCCATAGAGGCTGTATTAGTTTGCACTCCCACCAGCAGTGTAAAAGTGTTCCCTTCTTTCCACATTCACACCAGCATCTGCAGCTTTGGGATTTTGCAATGTGGGCTATTGTCATTGGGGTTAGATGAAATATCAGAGTGGTTTTGATTTTAATTTCTCTGATGATTAGGGACGATGAACATTTTTTCATGTGTTTGTTGGTCATTAGTCTGTCTCCTTCAGAAAAGTTTCTGTTCAAGTCTCTTGGCCACTTATCAAAGTGATTGTTATCTCTTTTCTTGTTGATTAATTTCAGTTTTCTGTGGATTCTACTTGTCAGTCCTTTGTCAGATTCATAACATGCAAATTTCTCCCATTCTGAAGGCTATCTCTGTGCTTTACTTGTTGTATCCTTGGCTGTGAAGAAGTTTCTTATGAAGAAGACCTCTCTGGCAATTGTAGCAACATCAAAAATAAATAAATGGGATATGATAAATTTAATACTTTTTTATTAGAAAGAAGAGGATAGAGAAGAAAGATTCAAGGGTTTCAAATACACAGCTAATGCTCTATTTTCTTGAACTATGTTGTTAGGTACATAGGTATCCATGTATTCAGAGTATTTTGAAACCAGACCATATATACATTTTATGACTTTCTTATGCTCTATGAATAATAAAAAAAAAAACCTTCAACTTACAATGACAAATTGATTACTAAACAATGGCAAAACTCTTCAAAGAGAAAAGTTCATTGGGATGTTGACTAGATGCTAAAACAAAATCTGTTTTTATTTTTACCTCATTAAAAACATCAAAGTAATTTGCTCATGAGTTTAAAATAAAATCATAAGAATTGTATAACTTTGAAGTTATTAGATTTAGAGCATTTATGGCTCCAAGATCCGAGTGGTACAATAGGACAGAATCAATAGCTATTGATGAATTTAAAATCCAGATAGAAATGCTTGATATTCTAACAGGTAACACAATAGATGTGTCAAAAAGCAAGCTTGCCTATTAGTTTGTAGAGACAGAAAGTCATGCTCTATATGGTCACATCACATGTGCAATATATCTTAAACTTAGAAACATTCTGTTAGGTTGGATCCTTCCTTATCACAAAAATGGAGCTAACAAATTGAAGATAGCTATACTGACTGCCTGACTATTGAAATTCTATCTCTTTGACAAGACAAAAAAATAATACAATACACTAGTTCTTAAGTTAAATGCTTATCCTTAGAAAGTCTGAATTTTCACATAAGTAGATAAGAAACTTATAAATTGAAAGCCGCATAAGGAGGTTAGATACATTTGGATGTAATTATCCCAGTTAGACTATGCAACTTGAAGGTGTATCATCCTTTCAATATAATATTACTAAGAATTGTATGCTTGCACTGAGAGCAATGTATAACTCTCAGATTCCATGAATATTTTTACAAGAGGAATGTATTGTAGATTTATGCCTTTTATGACTCTAAAACAAGGAAATATTTTCATAGACTGAAGCAAGAGGCAGTGCCTAGGTAGTTGGAAATGCAAATTTAGGCAAATACAGGTTGATTGTAGATGTGACCTGTCAAAATGTTTCTAACATTTAACTTCTATTTAAACAACTATTACGTGGTCATTCTTTACATTTTACAAAAGCTTTGTGATTAATCTGAAAATGTTAGATTTCTTTTGCAAAGTCTGTATTGGGCTTTATTTGTCACGTGCAATACAAGTTCAAAATGTTCCCTCATGGGCTCATTAAATTCATCTGCAACTGCTTTCAGAATCTTTTTGTTGAAATATGTACATTTCAAAGTAAAGGAGAACTAGTAGAAATAGCCAAGTACAGAATAATGGTGAAGTCTAGTTTTCTATAATTTAATGGAGGTTAAGAAACCTTGATTTGCTTCATAAGAACTTCATGACTTCATAAATGTGGTAACATAATTCAAGACAACCAAACCATGTAGGACTGTCAAGAGGCAGGCTACTCCAGGTATGCAAACAGCAATTATCTCAGCAAACTTTATGAGAAATGGAGCTTCAGGGGGATGCCAAAAGGGAATGTGTTATTTGTGGCAGTGGCTTCTTTAAGAGGTAAGATTATTGCCCAGTATAAAAGATGGAAAAATGTTTTACTTATCCGTTTTAGCTCAAGATTTTTGTTTTATAGAAAAAGATGTAGCAAAAAGCAGCCACAGAAAATATGTAAGTGACGGATGTGGCTGTGATACAATAAAATGATATTTACTAAAACAGGTGACAAGCAGGATTTGCCCCATGGGCTTTAGTATGCCAAACCCTGAACTTAAGTGGAATCAATCCAAACTCAAAGTGTCCAGACTCAGGAAAAGAGAAATTACAATGAAAATAACAATCAGCAGCAAAAATTGTTAATGTCTGCATGGCACACCTCTTGGGAGTGAGACACAATTATAAGAGGAACTTTACCTAACAACCTCAATCAGCATAACCTAATTCTTTGTACCCTCAATGAATCCCAAGCAACAACAACAAAAATTGTAATGATTGCTTCAGATATCATGAATGGGCAAGAAGCATTTCTATAAATCTGTACAATTCCATATTAAATATGGAATTCAAATACCCAACTGAATGCAGCGTTTAAAACTTTATTATCTATTATTTACAGCTCACAAAAAGGAAAACAAGCTCCAATATGCTGGGACAAAGCAAAGCTTTGCAGCCATATGACTAAGTAGTGTCTATTAATAAGTATTCATAATAAAAAGCTGCAGAGATTGGGAGGACACCAGTCAAAACAAGGAACAGAAAAAGACTGAGTCTAATTAAATCATAAAGAAATGTAAAAAAAAAAAAAAAAATATGCAGAGGCTCATGATGTTGTAAATGTATTCTAAAAAATTTTAAAAAGAGTTAATATATGGATAGTTCATATTTTATAATAGGCTCTATTTAGAGATAAACCATGATCCCCATAATACCATTTGTTATTTGTGAAAATATCACATTTCAAAGCACAGAAGGGGACCTGAAAGGGTTGCATTGTTTAGCCTTTTATCTGCCCTTATTAATTAGAGTAATAGCATGTACCCAGTGCCTACTGGGTCCCAGGAATTTTCCACATAGTATCTCAAATTTTTACATCCTTTTAATCACAACTCTGATACTTACTACTTCTTTGGCCCTGGGCAATGAACTTAACCTCACTGGACTGCTGTTTCTGAAGGGAGTCCTCTGAAATCAGCCAGTCAGCACTCCATAGTAGTCTGGGTAGAGTGGCTAGAGAAAAACACTATCTTCTTTTGAAGGATTTCTTATCAGGGACTTAGACGCCACACAAACCATCTAAGAATAAAAAGTACAAAGAAAATATGTTGCAAGTAGAAAACTTGTTGAAATATTGAACACATTTGGACACCAAATATATGCCTCCTTTGATCTAGGTCAATCTGGTAGAGCCAACTCTTCTTGTCTGTAATGGATTCCAGACAGTATGGGGAGAAAGAGAATGGAAGATAAATTACATTTTTCCTACTCTACTTTGCATGACAGGCTATAGAGTGCGATGACAGGGTCACCTCACTTAACCTTTAAAATCTATTACTATTTTCTGAGCTTAAGCACTCGGGATGTGCTAATGAATGCCATTCAAGGACTTGTCTCTGTTGATATCTCTTCTATAATATCACATGAGCATTATCTTTACTTTGTAGTCACCTCCCCTCTCATCTTATAATGAGAAATATACACAATATTGGAAATGTTATTATTTACCATGTAGACATTTTATATAGTTTCATGTACTGGCTATTTCATGTCTCCAGCATTAAGTTCCCACAAGGTATGGGCCATAACTTTTGCTTCTTTCTGGATTCCTACTACTTCGCTTTCTACTTGGTAAACAGTTGCCATTTAAGTGAATCTTAATTTTTGTTCTTCACGTGCTCTGTGCAAAACTATGTGTGAGGCACTAGAAACACAGTGTGGAACAACAACAACAACAATGACAAAAAGACACAATTCTTGCCATCATAAATAGCTGCTATATTGAACTATGGAGATGGATATCAGTCAAATAATCATACAGGTAAGTTTAAAATTGCAGTGTGATAAGCATTACCATGGACCATTGTAAGTCAAGGATGTTGAAAATGGAAAATTAGATGTCACTGGAGTTAAGGAGTTTCCAGTGCATGGCAAGTCAAGAAAAATCATGAGAAACAGAGATAAGTTCAGGGTCGAGGAAAGCACAGGGTACTGTGAGATCCCAGATAAAATACAGGGCAGCAAACCCACTGGAAGTTAGTCTGAGAAGGCTGTTGGAGTGCTAATGGTTTAGCTGACTTATTAAAATATGAGCAGAAACAATACATTAGGTGGGATTAGAGAAAGGACTTTCAGACAGAGAAGACATCATGAAAAAAAGTGTGGAGTTTGAAAACCACATGACATGTGTGGGCAATTGCAATCATTTTAGAGTTGTCAATGAATGTTTGAGGATGAAGCCGAGAAGATGCTTCTGGAGGTGATATCACAGAACAGATTATGAAGTGTTCTCTTTATATCTTGAGATTTCTGAAAAGAATGAGGGACATGGGCAGTGCCTGTGGCTCAAAGGAGTAGGGTGCCAGCCCCATATGCTGGAGTTGGTGGGTTCAAACCCAGCCCAGGTCGAAAACTGCAAAAAAAAAATAAAGGGGGGGGGTCATTAAAAAGGCTTAAAATAAAGGCATAATACAGTCACCTTTGATTTTGGGGGTAAATTATGATGACAGCTTTATGAAAGTTGAATTGAAAATGTCCCAGGCAAAAGATGATGAGGGATGCTGCTCAAATGGCAGATGATAGTATAAATATGGAAGATAAACAATATGACAATGAATGCTATTAAGAGAGGTCAAATTGGCTCGGTGCCTATAGCGCAATGGTTACAGCATTAGCCACATACACCAGGGGTGGAAGGTTTGAACCCAGCCCAGGCCAGCTAAACAGTGACAACTGCATCAAAAAATAGCCGGGAGTTGTGATGGGTGCCTGTAGTCCCAGCTACTCAGGATGCTGAGGCAAAAGAATTGCTTGAGCCCAAGTGTTTGAGGTTGCTGTGAGCTGTGATGCCTTGGCATGCTACTGAAGGCAACATAGTGAGACTGTCTCAAAAAAAAAAAAAAAATTGACAGAGAGAGAGAGAGGTCAAATTTATAAGATTGTGTGATTGGTTGTTTGGGAGGAGAGATGGAGAGAAAGGAGAAGAACAAGAAGCAGGAGAAAGAGTTGGAAGAGGAGGAGGAGGGGAAAAGAAGAGGACAAGAAAAGAGGAGGTGAAAGAAAAGAGGAAGAAAGAAAGGGGAGGAAGAAAGAGAGAGGAGGAGGGGGAAAGGATAAGGAAAAAAGAGAGGATAAGGGTAACAATAAATGAGAGGAGTGGACCTAGAACAACAGGTGGTATCCTTGAGACAGAGAATATGTTGCCATGTTTCAGAAGAGGTATAATACAAAAGATAGCATCTCAGGCTTTAGAAAGAGATCACCTTGATCATTTATAGCACAGGTGTGCCGAGTATTCTCTGTGAGACCCTGGTTAAGACATTCCATGCTCTTTTGCCCCAGTTTTCTTATCTGTAAAAGGGATGAAAGGGAGATCTCATAGCTTTGGTATTGAGATTAAATAAGTTCGTGTATATAAAGTTCTCAGAACCATGGCTCTGAATGAATAATCTACATGGAAACTTGTTCTTTAGGAGATAAAATACACTTGTTTGGGTTTGAATATGCTAATATTTAAGTATCTTTGGTATATCTATGTGAACATCTGCTTTTGTTCACAACAGCATCCCTGGCAAAGTGCCTGGTACATAGCAGTCATTTAAGATATATTTACTAGACAAGTAGAATTATTGAATTCATAAAACACAGAATAGGCAATTAGATATGCATCCATAAATAAGTAATGGATGAGGTAGTACATGTGGTAATGTGAGCCACAGGACTGGCTGAGATTCTCAAGAAAATTCCCTTAGGACAGTGGTTCTCAAACTATGGGTCATGACCCACAGGAACTGTATTAAAAGGCTGTGGCATTAGTAAGCTTGAGAACCACTGCCTAGGGATAAGAGGAGCACAAAATAAAGGATTTAATGCTAAGATACGGTAACATTTAAGCACTAGTTATAGGCCATGTGAACAAAAGAATATAAAGACTATCAACAGTACTCATATAAGAACCAGACAAATGTGGCATTCAGAGGCTAAAGGAGAGTTTCCATGATAGATCCATAATGTCAAGTACTGTGACATGTTATAGTAAGTTAGACCATAAACTTTCAAGCTATCCTTTTTTTCTCTAACCCATTGGCAGACTTTATTCCAACCTCCTCTATGCTAGCTCTACACTTTGAACGTATGCTCATTCCTTTCCTGTAAACTGCATGGTGTGTCTAACTTCCTCCACTAGATTTTAAACCACTTGAAGGGTAATACCTTGTCTTATACATCTGTATGTTACTATTATCAAGCACGGTTCTTGGAATATAATTAAAGACTTCTTGAATGTATCTTAAATGAAACCTAGCATGTGAACAACTTATTTGAACTTGACAGACACTCCATAAAGAAGCATTTAATATGTGCACTCACCAGTGACCTTTCAGATGCTAAGAAGGTAATATTTTATCCATTAGCATTATGCCCCCCAATAGCTTAAACATTGATAATTTGTCTTCATATAGCCATTTTTAATACCTTCATTAGACTATGATGTCCTTATTGTCAGAAACGACATCTTGCTCATCTTTGTATTTCCATCACCTAACACCATAAATGACAGTCAGTTAGTTCTTGGGGAATGTTAATTTAATTAATTATTAGCATAAACTGCTTATAAAGTATATGAATTCAATGCATAGGCAATACATCATGCAATTATTAAATGTCAACCTTACTTTAGAACACGCTCTTCTCTGTGGAATAAAAGAGAACAAAGTCATAAGTTTGTTCATGTCAACTTTATGAAACAGATGTGTTCACTCAAGCACTCATAGCAAGGTGGAAGAAACAAAAGAACCACCAGTAAGAACAAGTTTTGAAAAACAAAAACATCATGAAATGTCTATGCACCAGTCTCACTAGACATCTTATAACTAATCCTCCCTGAGCAATAACTTCTGCTTGAACTGCATGAAAGAGGTGTGGGTTGCTTGAATGACATAGATGGTTACAAAAGGAAGCTTATTTAAAAAATATTTCAGAATGAACATAAGTAATAACTATCTGAAAAAATCCCAGATGAGCATGAGTAATTTTAGCTCAGTTTATTAAAAAAAAATCAGTCCCATTATTATTGTAGTTTAAATTTAAATAACACTGGTTGATTGAATACTAATAACACACTTTTAACAATTATATATTTTAAATCAATACACAGTAAAATATGCTTTGGTATACAGTTCTATGAATTTGAATACATATGTAGATTTGTATAACCAGCACTTCAATTGGGATAAAGAGCAGTTCTTTCAACTCTCAGCTCCCTAGGGCTGCCCCTTTGCAGCTCCCTCTGATCCTGAACCCTGACAACCATTAGTTTGTTCTCTACAGTTATAGTCTTTATCTATTCAAGAATGTTATATAGTTGGAATTGTATGTGTATATTCTTTCGAGGTTAGCTTCATTCTCTCAGCATAATTCTTTTGACATTTTTCAAATTGTGTGTATTGTACATTAGCATATAAAAAATTTTGTGTTTTGCTTTGTTTTGCTGCTGTGTAGTATTCCATTGCAAGGTTATACTGTGATTTTTTCATCCATTTACCCATTAAAGGCTATCTAGGTTATTTCCAGGGGAATTTCTGGGTTATATAATACAAAGTTAGCCCATAGGAAGCACTTGTTTCTCTCTGTTCTTTTACCCATGTTATAACATAGTGGGTGGAAGGTCAAGTGAATCAGCATTGAAATACTGGTCATCTTACAGTGGAGAGAGAAGATTATCTCTCTTTCTCTCTCTGTCTCTCGATTGATGATTTTTAACCTTTTTTTGGTTAAAAAATACTTCTTTAAAATTTCAAATTAACATGAGGGTACAAATTTTTAGGTTACATTATTTTCACTTCTGAGGTAAAGTTCAAGTTGTAGTTGAACACTTCACCCAGATGGTACACTGAACGCACTCAGGTAGTGCATATTGGTGATGTCCTGTCAATCGCCCTCCCTCCTTATATTTGTTTTATCATTTGTGTGTGGGTGTGTTTTGTTTATATGTTAGTTTCATATTAGTATTGAGTACAATGATTTTTTTTCCTATTCTTGAGATATTTTACTAAGAATGTGTTTCACCTCTATCCAGGTAGACATAAAAGATGTAAAGTCTCCCTCTTTTCTTATGGCTGAATAGTACTCCATGGAATACATATGCCACAGTTTGTTAATCCATTCATGAGGTTGATGGACATTTGAGTTGCTTCCGTGACTTGGCAATTGTGAATTGAACTGTAACAAACATTCTGGTGTAAATGTCTTTGTGGTCAAATTATTTTTGTTCTTCTGGGCAGATACCTAGTAATGGGATTGCAGGATCAAATGGAAGGTCAACTTTTAATTCTTTAAAGATTCTCCATACTTCTTTCCATAATGATTGTATTAGTATACAAGCCTACCAGCAGTATAGAAGTCTTCCCATCTCTCCACATCCATGCCAGCATATGCATATTTGGGACTTTGTGATAGGGGCTAATCTCACTGGTGTTAGGTGATATCTCAGAGTGCCTTTGATTTGCGTTTCTCTGATGATTAAAGATGATGAACATTTACTTGAAACTACAGTTAAACTTCTGTGGCACACTTAAATTATGTTGACTTAAAGAAAGAGTAAAACAAAGGATATACTTAGTGTGCATTGATCTTCTTTTAAAAATAATTTAATTAATGATTATTTAAAATTTTTATGGCAAGCCTAAGATCCTCTCACGGCACACAAGTTGAAAATCACTGCTATAGATGACAAATAGATAGATAAATAGATACATCTATACATATAAAGAAAATACAAACATTTATATTTGTCTGTATACTTTGAAAAAGCTTCTGTAGTTTTATAGGTTCAGGACTTAGAAGTTCCAGGAGTGGAAAAGTCCTAAGCCAGAGTGGGGAGTACAAGTATCTTCAACATTTTCTCCTCCTCTTCCTCATATAACTCCACATCGGAGGGAAGGTTTACCAAAGTCCCCAGATAAAGAAACATCTAAATGAAGGTGTTTGAACTATGATGAATATATACACCTAAAATCATGGCCAGCCAGAGGAAGTGTGATGAGGCGTGAGCCTGCTGGCAACTCTAGTTAGAAACTGCAAGGCATTCACTCTACACCAAGTCTGGAGCAGTTTCTTCCCAAAAACTTGTAAGGTAAAGCCTTTGTAATTGTACATGGTCAGACTGGAAAAAATAATACTTGAGATTTTGACCTGGATTCATACTCCTCAGTTATGAATCAGAGTAAATGGTGATTGGCCCGAAGTGATGGCAAGTCAGAATTATAGGAAGTCAAATGATTCTAATAATGGTTTGTAGGCAGAAGTAGCACAACTTCAAGATGAATTAAATATAGGTGGTTGGAGATATTAAGGAAATAAAGAGAATCAAGAAAAACTTTAGGGAAAAAGCAACTGGGAGTATAGTTGTATACTTTGATGAAGTGGAGAAAACTATAGGAAAAGCAGATTTTGAAGGAAATCAAATTCTTTTTGATCATTTAGTATTTACAATACATAATGGAGAACTATGCGGAAATGTCAGAAAAACAGTTGAATATTTGTGCCTGGACTTGAATGATGAAAATAAGTCACTAAGGAAATCTTTGGCTCATAAAGAGTATTTGGCAATAAAGTTTGAGAAGTCATTGTTTGATAGCCAGTATTTAAAATAAAGATTTGGGACGGATACGGTAATTTATGCAGACTATTTAGGTAGAGACTGAAGGCCCAGGGCAGAGCCCTAGGAGACTCCAATATTTAGAGTACAGGAAGACAAGGAAGAGGCAGCAAAAGAAACTAAGAAGAAATATCCAGTTAGGTAAGAGGGAATCCATACTGTTAGAATGTTCCAGTACACAAAAATAAAATATTTTTTAAAGTAAAAGTGAAATCAACTGTCAAATATTGCTGAGAAATACACTAAGAACAGAGAAGTGGGCACATTAATTTGGCAATATAAAGGCAACTTATGATTTGACAAAAGCAGAATCAATGAGAAAGTAGAGGAAATACAAACCCATATGCCAAGCATTGAAGAAAGGATATAAAATGAATGGTAGATACAAGAGATTAAAGACACCTCTCAAAAAGTTTTACTGTGAAATTAAATAGGAGAATTTCTGGAAGGGATTTGAGTGCAACCATATTTTTGTAGTTGTTGTTAATGAAAGAGTAAGAAATTGAACATACTTATGTTTATATTGATGATAATGCTCAGCATAAGGGCAGAAAATTACAATGCATGTGAAGTGAATGGGGAAGGAGAGAGAGAGACAGAGAGAGAGAGCATATAAATGAGAAGAGAAATAAGATCTTTGAGAGTCAAGAGGGAATGAACTCTAGTACATGAATGTTGAGGGCGGACCTCAATGGAAACAGACACTCCATTGTAATTGACAAGAGAAAAGCAGACAAAACTGATTCAGAAAACAGAGAGGTAGTTTTAGAGGTTTGCTAGTAGGGTCATAAGAAAGTTCTCAGCTACATGCTTTTATTTTCACAACTAAGTATCAAGTCAGGTTACTAGTTCATTGACATGTTACAAGAGATTTGAGGAGAAGCAATGTATAAAGGTTGGCTTGGAATGTATTAAAATAAAACTACAGGGGATGTGTAACAAGATGGTCAGCCAATGTGGGTGCTCATTTGAATTATGCACGTATATTATCCAACATATTGTACCCATGACTATGCATTATTTAAGCAAACATATGGACTCAAACTAAGAAAAATCTTGAAACATTCTTATTTTAACTTACTACATTTTTGACATTTATTTTTATATCACATGTAGGTTTAGCACATTTGTTTTTATTCTGTAGTATGGATGGAGTGCTTAAGTGGGAAAGATTGCAGAAAAGAAGTGATTACTCATGGGTTGTTGAAAACAACAAAAACAATTTATTCAGTATTTTGAACATTCTTTCATTTCAGAAAACCATGCAATGAGTGCATACTATGGCACACTCAGCCACTATGAGCTACTGAATCTGTACTCCTTGCTTTACATTAAGAGGAATGAGGATCTCATGGGACCACAGTGAAATGAGCTCTCAAAGTGAAAAGGATTACAATCTTTCTACATGTTTGCTAATTCAATAGTATCTAATTTTGACCTGATTTGTTCCCTACTGAATAGACCCTCAGCATCTTTTTTTTTTTTTTTATCTCTTTTCAAATTATATTTCCTTTTCATTTAGTTCTTTCTTCAAAGTTCCCAGAGAGGAACTCCAGTGACTCCAGTGGTGATGAGCAAAAAGGTACTTGAGTAAAAGATCTGAAATTTTACATCTGTGCCTTATTTTATATAGTGTCCCCCAACCTTTGCTTAAGGCTGCTGAGTAGCAGCACCTGTGGTGGGAAATAATTATGGCCTGCTAGCATGTGTTTGCCCCTGTGTACTTTGAGTTTTCCCTTTTTCTTGATAAAGCTCTCTGTTGCTCCACACAAGGAATGTGACAGCTCTCTCCTTATACATATACTCAAAAGCTGTCTCTCAGCCCTTGTCTCTCTGCTATATCTCTGTTTCACTGTTTTTCTCTTCCTTTCTCTCTTATCTCTAGCAAACACATCTTTCTCGGAGTGATAGGCAGAATAATTAATCTCATCATACTCAGCAGCAGTGCCCTTATTTTACAAGAATATAAAAAAGTCAATGGCTAAATATAGTGTTGAAAAGAGGAAGTATGCTTTCCAATGCTTGACTCACTTTCTTACTGTGGAGACTTCAGGGAACTGCTTGACCTCTCAGTTTTCTTTGGTTCAATGAAGGCAATTATTATTGCCTTGCCTTCCAAATGTAGGTGAGTAATTAAGGGTTGTTAGAGTCCTTTGAAATTTGGAAAGGAAGCTGCAAAGGCTAATAATTTGCAGTATCCATGTAAGTATTTGAAGTAATTTATACACAAAAAAATAAATTCTGTATGTTGGATATAGAACATGAAGCCATGAGGCTAGGCATGGTGGCTAACACCTGTAATCCTAGCACTCTGGGAGGCCAAGGTGGCTGGATCACTTGATTTCAAAACCGGGTTGAGCAATACTGAGACCTTGTCTGTACTAAAAATAGAAAAAAATTACCCAGGCTTGGGGTGGTTGCCTATAG
The DNA here is from genome assembly GCA_963574355.1 of Loris lydekkerianus. Lineage (NCBI taxonomy): Eukaryota > Metazoa > Chordata > Mammalia > Primates > Lorisidae > Loris > Loris lydekkerianus. The sequence goes on from CAUYPK010021786.1 coordinate 15,474, forward strand.
TCTCAGCTCCTGGGAAGGCTGAAGCAGGAGGATTGCTTTATCCAAGGAGTTTGAGGTCTCTGTGATCTAGGTTGATTCCAAAGCAACACAGAGAGATACTCTTTCAAAAAAAGAATGAATATGAAAATATGAAAGTTAATACAAATTCATTACAAAATCACAAGAAGATTCTGATGTGGAGGCAGGAAGCTATATACTACTGACTTTTGCCTCTTCTTCCTCTCTTAGAATTTGGTCTGTGAACTCACTTCTAGATTCCCCCCTCTGACACCTGACCTAAGTTATTGATTAGTGAGGTACACTTGAAAAAGGAACAGGCTTTGGAGCTGTCCAGATCTAGTTACACACCGGATTCTACCACATTCCAGCTGGAGACTAGGGCTAATGTCTTCTTACATGTTTCCACTTTCTATTCCTCAGCTTCCTTATTTTCTACATTGGTAATAATCCTTGCAAGACAGAATCTTCAATGAGTTGCTTGCTTGCTTGTGTGCAAGCAATTATTGATGTTAGTGTATCAATGAGTTTGAAGGAACATTTCTTCCCTTCCACTCTTTGGAAAGAAGGTAAAATAATAAGTCATGTGGAAAGCTTCAGTGTCGACTGCTCTGATGACTACTAGATGGCCTCAAGGAGGCACCTTTAGAGTCAGACAGAGCAGACAGCAGTTTCGACCGGATGTAGTGCACGTCTTAAGTGAGTGTTCCCAATTATGACTTTCAACCACACAAAAAGTAGAGTCTGGCACCGGACCCAATTCACATATTCTGCAACCCAAAACAATGTCAACTATGCCCTAAGCCAAAGTGAGCACTATATATTATTTAAAGTGTGTATATTCCTTTTGTTGAGCTCCAGAAACTTACAGTAAACTTAGACTATCCAGAGGGACAGAGCATCAAAAAAGGACATGGTTTCCAAGAAGGCCATCTTCCCCAGGGGACAAAATATGCATAAATGTAGCAGTGATTGCCAACACTAAAGCCACAAATGATGATGTGAACATTTTTTAAATCATTTCACTAAAGTATAATTAATATGAAAAAGTACATATTTAATGGTCAAAACTTGCTGAGTTTAGAGATAAGTATATACCTGTGAAACTCTCACCCATAATCTTTACCATAAACCTGTCTCTCACCTCCAAAAGTTTCCTCACACTCTCCTTATTTATCATTACTTTTTATAAGAACACTTAACAAAAGGTCTATACACTTAGCAAATTTTACTATTGTTAAACATAAACACTACGTTATACAGCATATCTATGACTTACCTTAGAAAACTGAGAGTATGTACCTGTTGACCAACACCTCGCTCTTTCCCCTCTTTCCTCGTTCATCTAGGCAGCCACCATTCTACCCTCTGCTTCTATAAATTTGATTATTTTAGATCCCTTACGTAAGTGGTATCATATAGTAATTGTCCTTCTGCATTTGACTTGTTTCCCATAGCACAAGATCTTCCAGTTTCGTCCATGTTGTCACAAATAAGAGGATTTCATTCTAAGTCTGACTAAGATTCCATTTGATGTATGTATACCACATTTCCTCATCCGCCTGCCCATGGACACTTAGGTTGTTTCCTTAGCTTAGCTATTGTGAATAATACTGTGATGAATTTGGAAGTGCAGATATCTGTTCGAAATTCTGATTTTAATTACCTTTTGTATATACCCTGAAGTGAGATTCCTTGATCATGTCATGGTTCTGTGTTTGATTTTTTGAGAAACCTGCATACCGTTTTTCTATAGTGGCTTCCCCCACTCACTCACATTCCCACTAACAGTGCACAAGTGCTCCGTTTTCTTCACACTCTGCAATGCACATCCTTTGAGGTTTTTTTTTTTTTTTATATATATAATTGCCATCCTAACAGGTGTGATGTGATATCACTTTGTGGTTCTAATTTGCTTTTCCCTGCTGATTGGTGATTTTGAGCCCAATTTCATATACTCATTAGCTATTTGTATGTATTTTTTTTTTTTTAGAAAAATATATTCAGTCCTTTTGCCCATTTTTAAAATCTGTTTGGTTAGAATTTTTCAAATTTATTTCTTTTTACAGTGATACACCTGTTATCATTACATAATTTGCATTTGTACATTTGAAGTCGATGTTGTAAGTAAGCCCTTTCCCCATAATAATTGAGCTGTACCCCTTAGGTGTGAGTTTATCCTGACCCCTTCCTATCCCCCTACTAAATGTCCATGTATCTCAAAGAACCAAAAGTAGATCTACTGTTTGATCCAACAATCTCACTACGAGGCGTTTACCCAAAGGAAAAGAAGACATTGTATCAAAAAGACACTAGCACTGGAATATTTTGTTGGATTTTGTTGTTTTCTTATTTGTTTGCTTGTTTCTATTGAGTGAGAGATGCTTTCTGTGATTAAGATGTTTGCTTTCTGTACATAGCTTAGATATTAACTATTTAACAGATACATGGTTGGTAAATATTTTCTCACATTCTATAGGCTGCCTTTTCATTATGTTGACTGTTTGCTTTGCTGTAAGAAGCTATTCAGTTTGTTACCATCCCATTGCTGATGCCATTGTCAAAAACATTTTTCCTCTGTTTTCTTTCAGGTCTGATATTTAGGATTATAAGCCATTTTGAGTTGTTTTTAACATTTGGAGTAATATAACAATCTGGTTTCATTTGTTTGTTTTGTTTTGTTTTTTGCATGTGGATATCCAGTTTTCCCAGTACTATTTTTTTTTTTAATTATTATTTCTTTTTGAGACAGAGTCTCACTTTGTCACCCTTGGTAGAGTGCCATGGCATCATATCTCACAGCAACCATCAGCTCTTGGGCTCAAGCAATCCACTTACCTCAGCCTCCTGAGTAGCTGGGACAATAGGCGCCTGCCACGGCTGGCTATTTTTTCAAGACAAGGTCTCACTCTGGCTCAGGCTGGTCTCAAACCCATGAGCTCAGGCAATCCACCTGCATTGGCCTCCTGGAGTTGCTAGGATTACAGGGATGAGTCACTACACCCGGTCCCAGTACCATTATTGAAGAGAATGTCTTTACCCCACTGTGGAGACACAGTACCACTGCTACCACTGTATTTATACCACTGCTATATTATTTTGATTACTGTAGCTTAGTAATATAAATTGAAATCAAGAAATACGATGCTTCTAGGTTTGTTCTTGATCAAAATTTCTTTGGCTATTTTTGGTCTTTGTGGTTCCATATCAGTTTTACAATTTTTTCCTATTTTTATTAAAAAATGTCATTGGAATTTGATAGATATTTCCTGAAATCTCTAGATTGTATTGGGTAATATGAAAACTTAATAATATTAATTGTTCCGATACATGAGCAGCATGTGTCTTTTTATTCATTTATGTCAGCCTTAATCTCTTTCATCAGTCTTTTGTAGTTTCCAGTATATAATTCTTAGTTAAGTTTATTCTTAAGTATTTAATTGTTTTTTATGCTATTTAAATTTTAGTACATGCAGCTCAGAGTGTTTAATTCTCTCTCAATATGTAATCAAAATTTCTTAAGTAAAGGGAATGATAGAAAATGAGGCTTTGTAATGTTGCTCAGTGCACAGATTATGGCCAGATTATTCATAGCTGTTACTGGTTACCATAGCAACAACTTCTATACTAAAAATGTCTAAATATATCTAATTCTGGAGTCCGTTTGTGATGCTTATTTCAGTGGCATATTGTATTATAGGTGTTTGCGAGTGTGTCCATTTTCTTTACCAGATTTTGACATAAAATATATTTTATACATTTCTCTATTCCTCTAGTAGCCAACCTGGTGCAAACTATTACAATGTACCCAGTTATAGCACAAATAAGTCGGTTTAGGAACCTTAGGAAACTGCTATTTGAAAAAGTTTTTAAGAATCATAATTATAATACTGAATGTTAGCATTTCTTTGGAGGATATTTAAATGATAAGAATAAAAATAATAAGGTAAGTAATTTTAAATTATATTTAGTACTAAAATTTTAATTACATCAAAGTAAGTAGTTCAGAAACTATCTACAGCATGTATTCAAATGATACAGGGATCAATGTCTAATGCATAAGAGAAATATTAATCAAAAAATTATAATAGAAACACTACATTTCTTATTTAATAAACTAAATTATAACTAAATTTCAACAATATTAAAGAGTTTTGATTGGGCGGTGCCTATGGCTCAAAGGAGTAGGGCTCAGACCTATATACCGTAGGTGGCAGGTTCAAACCCGGCCTCAGCAAAAAACTGCAAAAAAAAAAAAAAAAAAAGGCGTTTTTATTAATAAAATAAAATTATAAAATTATATAATGCATACATGTATGTATTTATCATGTAAAGATTATAACAATCATTTATATATATATATATACATACTTTGAAAACTTCTTTAGCTATAGATAAAAAAGCAAATAGATATTTCTAGAGTTAAAATTCTTGATTTACAGAGACATGTCAATCTAAGGAATATTCTAACAAATAAACACAAAATGAACACAGAAGAGCAACAGCAAAGTCACATAAAAATAAATGCAGGTGATTATTTTTAAGTACTTGAATTCAGTAGTAACACAGAAAATGCAAATTAAATAAGTATATAATTTTCCTTATTGAAATAAAAAGCAAATATATTAGTCAAGATACAGTTAAAACTGCACTTTCATATCACACAGATGATTCTTTTAGTATCTCCAGGCTGCCATTAAAAACAGTGCCACAGATTGTGTGTCTTAAACAATAGAAATTTATTTTCTCACAGTTCTGGAGACCAGAAGTCTGAAATCAAGGTGCAAGCAGTGTGGGTTTCTCCTTATGCCTTTTGAACACACAATGGTCATCTCTTTTGATATATCCTGGACATGGCCTGTATTCCATGCACACGAAGTTCTGTTGTCTTTTCTTCTTATAAGAGCACTACTCTTATAACATTGAAGTCCCACCATAATAACCTTATTTATTCTTAATTATCTCCTTAATTACTCTCTCATCAAATATAATCATGTTTAGGGTTACAGCTTCAATGTGTGGATTTTTGGACACAGAATTTAGTTTGTAGAATAATAGTTTAAACTTCTCTTAATTTTCTCTATAGCCACGTGCTGCATGTCTATAGATCACTTAATCTTTTGTTGGAATCAATATGAAGGATATATTCAGACATGCATTCAAAACTTGAGATAGAATGATATTTATGCAGGTAAGTATTTGTATTATTCCAAAAATATGAAACTAATTAAATGGGTCACAATAGGGAACAAGTTGAATAAACCATACTAATCAAGTTTTGGAGTATATATTTAATGATATAAAGTATTCTCTCATTGTAAAATTCAATACACAAAACATTACTATTTATCATGTTATTAGTTATATAAATGCTAATGGAAAAAATGCTATATCACACTCTATTTTCATGTAGTATCTTCTGATATTTAGATATATAGTTACTTATTAGTGTAATATTATATTTATATATTACACATAATTAAAATTTATTTATAATATTCTAAATATACTTTTATGTATAAATGTCAGAAGGCAATACAGTAAAATGAAGAAAAAGTTTATCTTTCAGTGGGAAATCTGTATTTTATGTTATTCTTTAACTTTTCTTGATTTGTTGAATAATTTCTGCACAGACCATGTATATGTAACGAATAAAAGAAGTATTCTATATGTTTTATCCAATTATTGAGTTCTTTAATGACTGATGTTTACCTGTTATCCCCATAATGTTTCAATGAAACCCTAAGTGTTCATATTTAAGTCTCTTAAAATTCACTTAATAAGAGTTTTGATATTATGATGATATGCAAATATACATAGGTTTTCATCCATAGTTTGTGGCTTATAACTTCCATAACCCTTGTTGCAGTCTTTTATTATAATGTTCGGGTGCTTTAGGCCAATGAATCAGACCTTAGAAAACAGAATGCATTTCTGTAAACTTCTGTCCTCTTTTCACCTGCCCAAGGCAGGAATTTAGTCAGATTGTGAGTTATAAGACCCCGATTCCATAGGAGTCACATCCTAAGGAAGGAATGCTGCACAGAGAGCAGAGAGAATCTGAGCAGGCTTTGCTGTGTTTGGATCATACCCTTATTGTCAGAACATGTTTGGGCATGACTACCCATGTGTCAATCCTGGGAAACCGATAAAGTTTCTATAAAAGGCCCGACGGATAGGGTTCGGGGGGTTTCTGGAGACCTGAATATATAGTGGCAGACAGGGAGGTGAACTTGAACTCATCCAGCTGCAGTGAGAGTGAAGAATTCCAACTCCCAAAAGACCAAAAACTCTTGTACTTAGCACCCTTCCAGACATCACCATATGTACCTCTTCCTTCATCTGGCTGTTTATTGTATTCTTTCAGATATATTTTGTAATAAACCAGTATATTTTGTATCCTTTAAGATATAGTTTATAATAAATCAGAGAAGCAAATGTTTCTCTGAGATCTGTGATTTACTCTAGCAAAATAATCTAACCAGTAGAAGGGATTATGGGAACTGTGATTTGAAGTAGTTGGAAGTTCTGGAGGCCCAGACTTGTGACTAGAGAAGAAGAAATTCTTGGAGACTGAACCCTCAACTAGTATAACCTGATGCTGTCTCTAGGTACACAGTGTCAGAACTAAAGGGGAGAAAACCCAGCTGGTGTCCCCAACATAATGTGTGGGAAAACCCCCCACATTTTGTTGTGGTGTGAGTACAGAGGAAAAACATGCTTTGAGAGTGTTTCTCAAAATCAGTTTTAATTAAACCAATTTGTTATATTGATCTAATGTAATCATTTAATAAGCTCTTCTTCTTTAGTGTTCATCCATTTCTAATTCTGTATTTCTTATTCTTGTCCACTTATCCTTATTTTTTAAAGTAAATTCTAAGTTTTGGTTAATTTTAGAGTAATTTGACCCACTGGAAAAATGCAATGAAAATGGAGTAGAAAACTATATTTTCAAAAACAAAGAAATAACCACAAACCTCAAATATAAACAACAGAAAATATACAGCAAATAGAGTGAAAGGGAGACCAAACTGAGGAGGCATGCTGAGAAACAAGCTGTAATCAAGTGGAGACAGAAATTTTAAAAGTCATAGAGAATATAGTGAAAGGACATCAAAATATCCTATGATTGAATGAGCATGATTTATTAAAATAGTAATGTGTGGAGGCTCTAAAAGAGGTGGGAAATATTCCTATAAAATTATTCCAGGAAGAGAGGCCAATTATTTAAAAATTGTTTTTTATGGCTTCAGGTACATTTAAAACACTAGGTCAGACTTCTGATTTCTTGTAATGTAAGCCCTCTGGCTTTTAATTTGGAATATATTAACTTTATAAATCAATTTAGAAATTCTTGATATCCTTATATTATTGAATGAAATCCAGGAGCAAGCTATTTGTTCTGTTTGCTTGTCTTCTCTCAGGGTATGGAATAGAAAAAAAGTGAGATATACGATCATGTCGTCTGCGAAGAGTGAAAGTTTGATCTCTTCTGACCCTATGTGGATACCCTTGATCGCCTTTTCTTCCCTAATTGCAGTGGCTAAAACTTCCATTACAATGTTAAAGAGCAATGGAGACAATGGG
>CAUYPK010021788.1:0-10250 GCA_963574355.1 Loris lydekkerianus
TCCCTCCTCAGAAGCAGCATAACAAAATCCAAACTTGGCAAAGAGCCACAGTATACAAAATAATGATAAGAGGCAAAGAGCCGAAATTCATTTTGGCCGGGAGCCGCATGCGGCTCTAGCCGCGTGTTCACCACCCCTGTCCTGGGTGAAGGGCTCAACTACAACTTGGACTTCCCCTAACACAAACACAAACAATGTAAGCTACTCATATGTACTCTTATATTAATCTGAAATAAAAAATAAATTAAAAAGTCCTCACATCCACCTCATAATGTTATTCCCATGATCCACCTTAAAGATGAGAAAACTAATGCCCAAGGAAGTTAATCACTTGTTCAAGTTCACAAAGCCAACCAGTAAAGAAAGTTTCTCCAAATCCAATTCTTAATTTTAAATGCTAACTCTCCTGACTGCTAGCTCCCTAACTTGGGACCAGTTTCCTCATCCATTAACATGGAGGATAATTTCACAGAAGTGTATTGTGAAAACTAATGAGATACAACTCACAGATCAATCTGGCACATAGTAAGACATATTTACTCTTTAAAAAAGAGTCGCACAGGACAGCTTCTCCCTTTAGGGTTTTGGGAGAGAAGGTGGCCGCGCCTATATGAGAGATGTTCTGCAGTATGGAAATGAAAATGACATTATTCCAAAGAGCATTTTGTTTATCTTCAAAATGTGGAGAAACAAAGGAAAAGGATTCTCCTCTTACAAATGCAGGAATAGGATCTCATCTAAATCTCTTAGGTGAAATCGAGTGTGATGCCACCATAATGGATGGAAAATCCTTAAATTTTGGAGCTGTTGAAGCATTGAGTGGTTTTTAGTTGGAGAAGGAGCCCACAGATGGGCAGTAGGATCATGGAATCCCCTTTTGCCCTCCTAACATCATGACCACAAGATTCAGTTTCGGTGCATTTAAAAAAAAAAAAACAAAAAAAAAAAACAAGAGGAAACTAGAACTGGAAGAAAGGGTAGAAACAGATTTCATTCAATTACAGAAAAGAAGACAATCAAGAGAAAAGAAAAACAACTCCAGCACTTTGGACAAGATGGGTGCTGTGGTTGTGGACCACTAAGGGAATGTTGCTTCTAGTGTCTGCAATGAGGCCTGGTCTTGAAACATCCAGGGAGATGGGCAGGCTGCCCCTCAAGGATAGGGCTGCTGGATTGAAGATCCCAGAGCTCATCCCTACTCCGCAGCTGCAAGTGCCTCAGGATGTGGAGAACATCTTGTGTGCACCATACTGGCTGGAGAATGTTCACATGCTTTACAAGCTGAAGATACTCATCAAGCTTTGTTGGAGACTATGCAAAACAAGTTTATCAGCTTACCTTTCCTGGCCAGTGAGGATGGCGCGCTTGGTGAAGTGATTGTTCTCTGGCCATGCGGATGTTCTGCAGAGCCTGACTCCTCCCAAAACAAGCAGACACTTCTAGTGGAATTTCTGTGGAGCCATATGACGGAAAGCATGCGTGTTGGATATATGTCAGCCCAGGATGGGAAAGCCAACACCCACATTTCAAGACTCTCTCCAGGTGCAGTGGCAGGACAGTCTGTGGCCATCGAAGGTGGGGTTTGCTGCCTGGACAGCCCAGTGAACTGACCCGTCAGGCTGAGCATGAAGCCTCTGAGATGCATTTCACAACCTGAAATTTTGGGACTTTTTAACAAGTGAGATGTTTCATCTTCCTTGTTTTATAATTCCTATTGCAACCTTGTGCAGCGCTCAAGGCACAAGTGCTGCTGTAGTCAGGGCTTAGTGACAAGCATGTCTTGGGTGGGTGAGTAGGGCAATGCCTGCACAGGTGTGCATGTGTGCACAGGGTGAGTGTGTGTTGCTTCTCTCTTGATGAAATAGAAACTCCTCATTGTGTAACCTAAGACCAGGAATAATTAAAGTGTCTTTGCAAAATGTGTGCTTTAACTGTTTACAAGTAAAACCTGAAGTTGTAGGGAACATTTGTTATGTCATAAAGAGATACAGCTGTCGTCGATGTAATGTGTCAGAATGGAAGAGCAAATCTACTTGTCTAAATGATTTGACAGTGGTAATGCTCCTTTTAATAACAGTAATAAGTAAAGTGTTTTTATTTGTTAACCAGTTTAAGTGGATCCTGTGGTAACTTAAACTGTCACTCTCACCCCTCATGTGGGCATTTTTCTTTAACAAAGAATGGTTTCAGTGAAACAATCTAGCAGAGAAGGTCAGAATCTTTTAAAATAATAGTCTGATAAAGTTTGTACTTCTTTCCACAAGCTTTTCTAAGCTTAACTATTGCCTAGCTTTGAGCTGTATGTACTATATTATGAATGAATGTGTAAAAAGTAATGCACAGTTATTAATTTGTATATAATGGAAAGTTATTTACAATGTGACTATAAATAAGAAAGCAAAATCTATGGGAAAATTCAATATCTGAATTTCTTGTTTAAATATATTTTTAAGATAAAGTCCTACAGATTAGTCTAAAAACTTTAAAATCATTTACTGTGAGAGAGAACTCAGAATATGCTAAATGTAGCATCGGCAGTGCTTTTTATTCTAAGAACTTCTTTTTGGTGCTTTATATTTGACAGATTGCTTCAGTAAATGAGCTCCAAGAAGGTAGAAACCAAAAGCTTGCCTTTTTGTGAGGACCACGTTTTTATTGCTTATTATGCTTACAATTAACAGGGAATTTAAAAAACAGAAAAATCTTCAAAGGGATTTAGGGAAGTGCAGTTTATTCTGCCAGTAAATGTTGCCCCTCCTGGATCTGGTCTGCACGTGTGGTAGACCCCTGTAGGTCTGGAATCAGGGTGGAGATGGCTGTCACCCTCTGCTTATTGCTTGAGCAGAGGACATACAATGTCTGAGACTAATGTGGGGCTGTGCCCACACCTGCCGGGACATGAGGAAGTGTGGCTTGTGGGACTGTGTAGCCGAGGGAGCAGCTACATTAAACCCCTCTGCCTTTCTGGTTATTGGTTCCAGTTTATTCTCCCTCCTGGGTTTCCAATTTCTGGTTCCAGCCTCCCAAGTAGTCTGGCTCTTTTTCTTATCGAGTTCCCTTTTATATTTTTGAATCCTCATAATTAAGTTCCCCTTTCATTTTTATTTTTTTATAGCTGAGTTTGAATGATCTTCTGTTACTTGCAAATAAAGGCACACCAATGAAAGCAGCTTTTCACTAAGGCTGGAGGTAATACGATGGATCATCACTGTCTTTAAAATGGCATATACTGGAAGGCTTGAAAAGGGCAGACATGTCTGTATTTTATTAAAGATATAAACCCACTCATAGAAATTATGTACCATGGAAGCTATTAAAATCACCCCTAAAATCACTAACAATATCCCCCTACCCTTTAGCCAAAGATCACCTTATCCTCCAACTTGCCTTTTCAAGTACTTCCCTTGATGACCTCCCTAGGACACTTTGTCACTGGCTGCTATGCTACCTTCCCTTTCCTGTAGTGACCCCCTCCACCACTGTCCACATGTTCATGTCCCTCTCTACGTACATTTGGTCCATATTCCTTGTTTTTGCAATTTCCTTAACAATATCCTTGCCACCCTAACCCTTTCTCATTTCCGTACACGCACCAAGGCAAAACTCTAGCCCAGAATAAACCATGTCATCCTGTTTGTGCATGTCAGATGTTGCCCTGAATCCCCTCCCTCCAAATTCATATGTTGAAAATCCTAATCTTGAGCAGCTCAGAATGGAACTGTATTTGAAGGTAGGGTTTTTAAACAGGTAGTTAAGATGTTATGAGGCCACTAGGGGTTGGACCTAAGCCAAAATGATTAGAAAAGATTAGGACACAGACACGCGCAGAGGGAAGACCATGGGGAGGATAGGAGATAGTCTTCTACTTGTGTAAGTCAAGGGGAGAAGGCCTCAGAAGAACCCGACCCTGACAATGCCTTGGCATGGGACTCCTAGCCTCCAGAACTGTTACAACACAAACTTTTGTCACTTAAGCCCCCCAGCCTTGGTACTTTGCTATGGCAGCCCTGACAATTCATGCCCTGTGCATTCACCTGAGTATTTGAAAGTTGCTGGAGAAAAACTACACAACCAGGTAAAATGCTCTCACTACACATTTACGACACCAACTGGACCCTTGGTATTGCCTAGGAATTCTGTGCCATTCTCTGGACAACTTTCATTTCCATTCTCTTTGATGACAATTTTTAATCTATTCCATTCTCTTCCCATCTCCAAATGTCCTCCACTCTGCTTCCCAGTCCTCTCAGTGGTGATCTTAACTCCACTTCACACTCAAGTAAAACTTGTCTTAAAATTCCTTCAAACTTTAACATCCCCCCACTTACAACCCTACCTGCATTTGCTTCTTTCTCTCACCTACTCCCCCTTTCCACCCACACTTCCCATCCTCCCTCTCCCCTCACCTTCTTAGAATCTTCTCTTCTCCACTTTTAACCATGTCACCTCAACCAGCTTCCATCCATCACTATTTAAAAAGCACCCAAGTCTATCTCAGCTCCTACTTCTCTAAAATGGATACAACCACACTACCTCTAGTAAGAACTACTTGCAAATGTCTAGCACATACTTGGAGCACCACGGACACACATGATCCTACTTGAATTCCATTCAGAATTTTTTGACATACAGATGGGAGAAGAATACATCACCGACTTTGCAGATAAGAGAGTTTAACAGGATAGTTCTTTTGGGCAGCACCTGTGGCTCAAAGGAGTAGGGTGCCAGCCCCATATACCAGGGGTGGCGGGTTCAAACCCAGCCCTGGCCAAAACAAACAAACAAAAAAACAGTATAGTTCTTTTCCCAGCAGGCATTTGAAGAAGTTTTTAAAAATTACTTCAGTCCCTCAGTTCTGCCTCTCTGATCAAGCTGTGCTTAATGGACATCCAGAGAATAAAATAATCCTGGTATCACATGAAGAGGCCGGAATGAGTTGTTTAGCACAAAATTGGTGAGGTCACTGGCATTGCTCTTAAGGATTTACATGCAGATGTTAATAAAGAAAATGCTTCATCTGTTAAAATAAAGTACAAGTCCTTCTCCCCCCATCAAGGGAGCACAGGAAAAAGGGAGATGAGAAGTGATGTTCTGGGACAGCCGTGCTGAGGGGAGGCTGCCCTCTGGAGAATGAACACCAGCAAGAACTTTCACTACAACCACAACAACCACTGTTTGAGAAGAAGCCCCAAGCCTCCTAGCACATTTTGGAGGAGTCTCTGAAGAGGACTATTGTATTCCCATGGAATAGTGGGGATGAATGGTGTCTTGGTACCTCACCCAAAGTCCTTTGCCCTTTAAAACTTTTAGGGTCTTAGGATTCTAGGATCCCCCTATGTATGTAGTCACTAGTGCAGATATTCAGCTTGAGTATGTCCTACAAGGCCTCCAGGAGGTCCTTGTTGACCGTTGGGATCTCATCCAACATAATATCGTTGATATTATCACTATGAAAATAACCTACAAGCTCCCAGCCATAGTTATGAGAACCAAGGGGACCAGTGCACACAAATGTCACCATGGGATGCCTTCTTCCTCCAATTACTCACCACAAGACTGAGGGATAGCATGCTTGTCCACCAGTACTGCTCTGATACATCCAGCTGAGTCCACTCCCTCCCGCTGCATCCAGCATGCCCTTGGTGCCCAAGAAGAAGGGAGAGACCGCTGTTTGCCAAGCAGCCATTAGTGAAGGTGTGTGGCCAACTGGGTGGTGATGTGTTTAAAGTCACCATCACAGACACATTTATTACAGAAAATATTTGTTGATGAAAGAGATATGTTTCAGGAAACAACTAAGCATATAGAACATCATGGTAGTCCAGCAGACTGAGGACATCTTCACCTACCTTAGCCATGGCTGTGGAAGGTCAGCCCATGTTTACTGTCAAGCTCAATGTTTGAAAGAACCAAAGGTGAGCTGTGACTCAGGTCCATGCTTTGTCCCAACATCAAATTCCCACCCTAAAATTAGGCCCTCCTCATGGGGAACAGGCCCACTAACTATCCTCACGCCAAATATAAATGCAGAACCAGGTGAACCAGTGATTCCAAGTTAATGAGGAACCAGGACCCCTGCAAGGTGAACCCATACTTGAAGATACACTGCTTTGGAGTCTGAAGGAGTTCTTGAGGTCCTGAAGGAGAATCTTCAACAGACAGAGGGCCCTTCCTACAGGTCCATTCCTATTGCTACATGTGACATAGCCCCAGAGAAATTGCCTTCCTGAGTTCCATAGTGAACAATCCTGGAGAAGGGAAGCCATCTCGAAAATAAAGTTGTCTCAAGTTTGCCATGTCGGATGAGATCCCAACGGTCAACAAGGACATCCTGGAGGCCTTGTAGGACATACTCAAGCTGAATATCTGCACTAGTGACTACATACATAGGGGGATCCTAGAATCCTAAGACCCTAAAAGTTTTAAAGGGCAAAGGACTTTGGGTGAGGTACCAAGACACCATTTATCCCCACTATTCCATGGGAATACAATAGTCCTCTTCAGAGACTCCTCCAAAACATCTAAGTATGAAACTCATCTATCACCTACAGATGGCAGAACACACTGGAAGAAATAGCTGCATCACTCTGGAGCTCTGCATCCAGAGACCAAACTCTAGAGGGGCTCTGCAGACACTGTCATGTGGAACGTCTAGAACCTGAAGACGGTGAACACCATAACAGTCTCATTTTCACACTGTCCTCTGCGCACAATGCTCTTGAGTCGCTTCCTAAAGGTGAAAAGTGCAAAGTAGAGATGAAGCAGTTGAGTGGCCTCCAGGAGAAGTCTCAGGACAGGGTTGTGGTCCACAGCAACATATACAGTGGCTCCTGTCAAGACAAGGGACACTCGGACCATCAACTGCTTCTATGTCCTGCAGAATTCCAGCAGCAGGACATGGAAGTTTATTCCATTGCCATTGCAAACTACTGCACCATCTGTGGAACCAGGAACACCTGGGCCTGCCACAAACAAGCACCACAATCTGGTGACTTATGAATACAGAGAGTTATTCTCTCATGGTTTGGGAGGCTAGATGTACGAAATCAAGGTGTTGTCAGGGTCATGCTCTGAACGCTTTAGTACAGGGTCCTTCCTTGCCTTTTCCTAATATCTGCTGGTTTCTGGCAATTCTTGGCTTGTAGATGCATCACTATAATCTCTGCCTCCAATGGCACATGGCATTCACCCTGTGTGTCCCTTCTGTCTTTGTGTCTGCCCGTCGCACTACCCTGTGAGTGTGTCTGTGTCCACACTTCCCTCTTCTTATAATGACACCAATCATTGGTCTGAGCCCCTAAACAAGTATGATCTCATTTTGACTTGATCACATCTGCAAAGACCCTATTTCCAAATAAGGCCACATTCACAGGTTCTGGGGCTTAAGATGTCAACTAATCTTTTGCAGAGACATAATTCAGCCCATGACACTCACCCCCATGTGAAACATCAAACACAAGGAGCAGGTGCAGAACTGATGGCTACTTGGGCTCCATGTACATGACCTGGCAGTCATCTCTATGCCTGAACAGACCAAAGCCTTCAGGATGTCACAACACTGGTAACTTAGAGCCTGGAAAAATAGACAGATTGACCTACACACAAGACCCTCATATGACAACTGGGAGGGTACAGTGATGGCAGGGGCAATAGATAGGACAGAGAATGACTGGGCTTCACAGTGTATCTAAACCAGGCCCTGGTTCTCCTGGTAAGTGTCCTGAGTGCCTAAGCCAGGCAGGGCTCCCTGTTTTGTGTCTTCCCTGCAGCAACCCATGGCCGAGGCAGGGAAGCTCAGTGAGCTGCACCCCATACTCAGCTCTATTTCCTCCGGAGCTGCCAAGACCACACTACATGACTCCCACCTGCTGCCCGGCACAATGCTTGCCCAGTCCACTCATGTCCCCCCATCCCAAATAGACTCCACATCATGATGTTACTCAAGTGTTCTACTGTTTTATAGGCTATACATAAATTTCCTTATTTGCTGATTTAAATTAAAATGAAAAGGCAAAAATAAGTAAATACATAAAGAACAGTGGCCCTGGAGAAGAATTCCTGAAAGTCTTATAAATCCAATAAATAATGCAGCCTCTTAAATGATGAAGGAATAATTAAGATGAAGAATAGTTGTATAAGGAACTACATGCCTCATGCCTGTAATTTCTTTTACCATTGGCTCCTCTTACCATTGCTCCTTTGGACAGATGAGGCTACAAGTCATTATCTCAGGAAAGGGGTGGCACAACGAGAGAGGAACAAGTCTTTATCTTGCTTTTGTCTTAGAAACATTGCAACCTTTGTATTTTATAAGCCTAAGCCCCCAGGGAAATCAGGAAACAGAAAATACCATGTGGAAGAGTATTCTTGAAAGAATTCCCTGGGCTAAAGAAATTCGCTCCCTAGAATAGCATAAGAATAGCCATTTGGCACAACTTTCTAGGAAATCCTTCCTAAACATAGCAGGGACAGAACGATTGCAAAGAAGAAATGGGAGCCTGAATTGCAAGTCCCTTTCTAAGAAAGCAACATGCTATTATTAAAAGTTGTTCTGGGGACACCATCAGCTCAGCTTCTCCCTCTAACCTACCACCACCCTCATTGGCAGAAACAAGTGCTAGAGATAAGGGCACACTACAGGGGACCTAGAGGGACTTCCCTAACCCAGAGATTCTCAGCACAGGGCAACTTTGCAGCTACTGTCCCCCAGGGGACGCTTAGTAATACCTGGAGACATTTTTGTTTGTCCCAACTGGGAAGTCATTTCACAGTCAAAAGGCCAAGAGGCCATCCTCAAAATAGAAAGTCTACAAGTAGCCATGGTCTGACTGAATGTTTACATTCCACAAAATTCATATGTTGAAATTTTCACCCCCAAGGCAATGGCATTAAGAGGGGGAGGGTCTTTGGGAAGTGATTAGATCATGCAGGTAGAGCCCTCCTCATACATGGGACCAATCCCTTTATAAAATAGGCTCCATGGAGATCCCTCACTTCTTCCACCATTGGAGAAAAGAGTGAGAAGCAGGCCCTTGCCAGACACCAAATCTACTGGGACTTTGATCTTGGACTTCCCAGCCTCCACAATAGTAAGAAATAAATTTCTGTTGCTTACAAGCCAGCCAGTTTATGGTGTTTTATTATAGGAGCCCAAACAAAGACAATAAGCTTCCTAGAACAGCTCCTCAATTGCAGAAGCTCCAAGACCTAGACATGTCTGCACATCCCAAATACCTGGGAGCACCAAAAACAAGACAAGTAGATACAGTAGAAAGCAGGTCTATGAGGCATCCCATCCAAACAGCAGAAGAAATCTCAAATATGCAAAGCTCTTCAGCTGTGACTGCCAAGAAGTGAGAGCCTTTTTGAAAAGCAAAGAAGGAAAGCATATTGAAAAGACTGATACACTTGATCATATAAAAAAAATTTTTAAATGTATGAAATAAGAAATAGTTTTAAAAAGAAAATGACAGTAAAGGAAAAATGACTTGCTGCATTTCGAACAGGTGCAGAGCTAGGAGTATTACTATGAAAAGAATTCTCATAACTCAGGAAGAGGGAAACACCTTAGAAAAAATGGGCAAAGGACATGAGTAGAGCTATCAACCACCTCTAAAGCATGCAAATGTCATAAGTCAAGTAAGTAGTAACAGATTCATCATCACAAAAAAAAAACTAAAGGTGCAGATGTTAATGTCAAAGTCTGCTAGTGAGTCTATACCTTGATATGAGTTTTCTGGGGGACAAAAAGACAACATGTATCAAAACCTTACAATAAGTAAATGCTTCATTCATTAATTCCACTCATTTGCAGGAAGAAAAATGAATTATGAAAAAAAAATCCATGTCATGCAAGCAAGAAACAAGATCAAAGAGCTGTCCTAACTTGCCCAAGTTCCTTGAGCTATGAAGTAGCAAAATAGCACGTGACCTCAGATTTGACTTCTTCCGAGCCCCTATGCAGATACGTCAGCGATCCATGGGTGAGAGTGACACAGGTGGTCAGCAAGTCACTGTCCATCAGTCAAACTCAGGGCCTTGGCCATTTCTTGATCTCTATGTGACCTAAGGGTTACCATGAGCTGGGGTAATAGAAGAAGGGTACAACTCTAGCCATCTAAACATTCAAAAGAGAAAGAATTTGCATTTCTCTGCTGATTAAAGATGATGAGCATTTTTTCATATGTCTGTAAATCAAAACTACCTTGAGATACCATCTAACTCCAGTAAGATTAGCCCATATCACAAAA
>CAUYPK010021789.1:0-27428 GCA_963574355.1 Loris lydekkerianus
GAAGGCTATAACCCAACTATACCACAAGACTATGAGGAAAGGACCAAGGAAGGGGAAGGGAGGGGGGAGGTTTGGGTGGAGGGAGGGTAATGGGTCGGGCCACATCTATGGTGCATATTTTTATCTATAATAAAAAAAAAAATAAAAAATAAAATTAAAAAAAAAGATATAAAAACAAATCTGGAGGCATCATCACATAACCAGACTTCTGGTCATGCTAGATGTCTACAGTGATCAAAATGGCATGGTACTGGCATAAAACTAGAGAATAGATTTATGGAATGGAATAGAGAACCTAGAGATGAACCCAGCCACATATCTCCATCTTATCTTTGATAAGTCAAACACAAACATACACTGGGGAAAAGAATCCCTGTTTAATAAATGGTTCTGTGAGATATGGCTAGGGTAGGCACCTGTAGAAGACTGAAACTGGACCTGCCCCTCTCACCACTGACAAAAATTGACTCTCACTGTATAAAATGTTTAAATTTAAGACATGAAATGATAAAAGTCCTAGAAGAAAGTGTGAGAAAAACTCTTGACATCAATGCCCTGGGAAAAGAATTTATGAGGAAGACTCCCTTGACAATTGTAGCAACACCAAAAATAAATAAATGGGACATAATCAACCTAAAAAGCTTCTGCATGGATAAGAGTACAACAACTAAAGCAAACAGACAGCTTTTGGAATGGGAGAAGATATTTGTGTACTGTACAGAGAACTCAAATTAATCAACAAGAAAAGAGCAAACCATCCCATTTAAAAGTGGGGAAGACACTCGAACAGAAGTTTCTCTGATGAAGACAGATGAATGGCTAAGAAAGACATGAAAAAAATATTCATAGTCTCTAATCATCAGAGAAATGCAAATCAAAATTACTCTTTGATATCACCTTATCCCGGTGACAATAGCTGACATCACAAAATTCCAAAGCTGTAGATGTTGGCGTGGGTGGAGAGACAAGGGAACACTTCTGAACTGCTGCTGAGATTGCAAACTAACATAGCCTCTATGGAAAGAAATTTGGTGACTCCTCAAATAGCTAAAAGTAGACCTTCCATTTGATCCTGTAATCCCATTACTAAGTATCTACCCAGAAGGAAAAAAAAATCATTTTATCACAAGGAAATTTGCACTAGACTGTTTATTGCAGCTCAATTCATAATTGCTAAGACGTGTCAGCACCCCAACTGCCCATCAACCCATGAACTGATTTAAAAACTGTGTTATATGTAAACCATGGAATACTATTCCATCATAAAAAAAGATGGAGACTTTATATCTTTGGTATTTACCTGGATGGAGTTGAAGCACATTCTCCTTGTAAAGTATCATAAGAATGGAAAAGCAAATACACAATGTACTCCATACTAATATGAAACCAAAAGAAAAACAACTACATGCTCACATGAGAGAAAAATACAAGGGGAGAGGGAGGAGGGAAGGGTGAAAACAGAGAGGGAGGAGGGTTGGTAAAACTCCTAATGTGACCAACGTGAGGAGACACAGCACACCTGCTGGTGGAAGGGCTCAACTACAACTTGAATTTCACCTTAGAAACAAAAGCACTGTAACCTAATCATCTGCACCCCCATATTAACCTAAACTTAAAAAAAAAAAAAAAAAAAATCCTCTCCTTAGAACCATACTTCTATATCTCCCACTGGAGAACTGAATATTATTATTTTGTTGTCTTGGTTTTTGTTTCTTTGGTTTACTCTTGAGCTGCTCATGAGTGTTGTAAGCACAATAGCAGTGGAAGTGCTAAATGGGTAGGGACAGAAAGCAACCCCTACACGAACTTGTGTTTCTAAGTTGCAAATCTGCTAGGTCCTTTGCACAGAGGGTGTGGTCAATTCCATGGGGTAAGCTAATACTCTTTATCTCTGAATACTTACATTAATCAGTTCCTCTTTACATTTTTTTTTTTTTCTTGGATGTCCTACAGTTCTTTAACCCATGCCTGTCCACTGTTTGCTTTCTTTATATATTTCTTTACTTTTTTGTAAAGTATCACAAGAACAGAAAAGCAAATATGCAATATACTCAATACTAATATGAAGGAGAGCTCTGCTGGTGTTAGGAACTCTTGGACCAGGCTGTTTCTTTTAAGAAGCTCTATGCAGATTTAAGAGAGGATGAAGTTTCACAATAATTCTTGCAATCCCAATTCCATTCTCTCATAGGAAATGAAATAGGCCTTAGGCAGAGTGGTTTTCACTGTATTTCACTCTTGGCCCCCTATGTGCTTAATCCTTGTTTTTCAAGGGAAAATAACATGTCCAGATTACATGCAGCTCTGTCGTTTACCTTGTTAAAAATATTATATTCAGGGCAGCATCTGTGGCTCAAAGGAGTAGGGCGCCAGCCCCATATGCCAGAGGTGGCGAGTTCAAACCCAGCCCTGCCAAAAAACTGAAAAAAAATAAAAAAAAAAAAAAAAATATATATATATATATATATATATATATATATATAAAATTATATTCACCACTTTGGAGCAACTGTTGAATTTCATAGTATTCTTCGTTTTGTTCAAAATTTCTTTGTGTCTGGTGGATGTAATCCATAGTTTCATTAGACGGTATTTTTCCTCTTTTTCATATAGTGTCTATATTTTGATGAATTTCAGGGAGGAGAGCTCTGCTGGTGTTCAGGAACCCTTTCATTGTCCCCAAAAAACCCCAATCAGCTTTTTGCGGCATAACAGATTTGTGATTATTCCTTTCTCCTAAATATCGCAGATGCTGCCAAGAAGCTCACAGGCTTCCAGAAATTTTATTAAGAATCTCAGATATTACAGCAAGGAATTTTTCTCTCTGCTAACGAGTTCAAGTATATAACTAGAAGCAAACTAGACATGTTTATTTCGTGCTAGCTTGCTACTCTGTCGATAAATGTGAAAAATCCCTTTATAGCCAAATGCACAAGTCAATGGAATTGGATAGCCACAATCCTTTAAGTGGCTTTTAGTGTCAAGAGGAGAGAAGAAATCTTTTCTGATTGATGTATGTCAACCATCGTGAGCTAGAGGGACATGTACGGTGGTAAGAAAGTTGGTGACTATTAGGAGCCACAGACAAAGGCATCTGCCACAGAATCTATTGCACTAGACATTGTGTTCACCTTTCTGAGCTGTGGCTCTCTCTGGCCTTAAGATTCAGAAGCAAGACAGGCTGTCAAAGATAAGACAGGATGTGCGAGAGACCCTGCTACAGGGCACCTCAGGTAAGGTTTTAATAGCCCCTGTGCTCGAAGAAGAATCCTCTTCATGCCTAATTTTTTCTTAAATTACAATGAAGTAATGTCTTCATAATTCTTAAATGACACTTCCATCCAGGAGAAATAATAATTTAGTGCATTAATTGATGCCATTTTGCATAGAACAATTTTATGGGAAGCACTTAGTTCTGATTTTGCAGGTCCATAAGAATAATGTAACTGTTCTTATTTCACCAGGTGCAGAGGTACATGGCTGTATACACATGACAGGAAGAAGAAAATGGCCTGGGATTCAGTACAAGCAACAGGGAGCAGAAAGAATTACTTTGTAACGAGTGCAAATATTTTCAGTTGGTGCTACTGAAATAAAATATATGCCACTGCGTTAAACTAATGAAATAATCAGTGCTGGGTACATAGATGATGAGACATCTTAGGAAGGCAGGAGAGGGGTGTTAAATTATATGATGAACAGACTGAAGGAGTAGCCCTTTCTGTTTTTCATTTTCCTTCTTTCCACAAATGTTCTCATATGTTTTTCTATAAAGCACAATAACATTCTTTGCAATATAATATTGAGTATTTATGTCTCTTCTCAAAACCAATTTTTCTTAGACATTGCTCAGCCTGGACACTGAGTGATATCTCAGTGGTGTCCTAAGGTTTATAAGTCACAAATATTTATTGAACATGCGGTGTGCGTGTCGAGAACCATGCCATTCATTCTGAGGTGGTTCAGAGAAAGCAAGATATCTAGCAACAGCCCTTCATCTAATGATAAGAGCAAGAAGGGAAAGATGAAATAGATTATAATAAAGGACATGAGTCATGGGAATTTCCAGAGGTTCAATCCATGTTTCTCCACTAGTGCTCTCTCCCCCTCTTTCTCTTTCTCCCCCTCCCTCCCCCTCTCTCTCCCTGCCTTAGAGGGGTTCATCTGTTCACAAAGGCATTTTAGTTTATGCAATATACAAACAGGAAGTGAATGTCTTCAATATGTCATTTACTGGGAGAGAATCCAATAAATCAAAAGAATAGGATTTATTCTCTGTCCTCAAAGAGCTTTGAGTAGAGCGGTAAAGACGATCACGCAAATGAACATATACAGTCATGACAAAGTCAGTGCATTAATAGGCTAGGAACACAGAAGAAGGGCAGATAATCGTGGCTACAGGTGGGTAAGGAGAACTCATGGAGGAGTCTGTTCAGACTTGTAAAGGGTCAGAAAAAGTCAACATGAATACAGGGAAGAATATGTGTATTCTTAGGAGATAGGACATTAAGGGCAAAGGCGTGAAAAACAGAAACTGCACAAGTGTTCAGTGTTGCTGAAGCTAAGAGTGAAGGAACCGTTGTAACAGAGGGGCATCCATCATGGAGAGATTTAATTTCATGTTGAGAGAATTAGATTACATCCCCTGGGCAGTTTCATTTTAAATCTGATGGTTCAGTGACAGAAGGGAAGGGCACAAGGTTGAAGTTAGAAAATGTGGTTAATAGACTGTTTCCGTGGTCAGGTTCCAAGATGACAAGGATGTCACCTAAGCTAGCTTTTGTAGGTGGAGAGAAGGCAGATAGACATGAAGACCTTTAGAAAGCACACTCGGCAAGGCTCTGTCATTACTTGGAGCCGGTCTAAGGGAAAGGGCAGAGTAAAGGAAAACCCAAAGCATCTGATGTAGTTGACAAGAGTCACAACAACATCTACTTACTGCTGTCAAGGCCTCGGTTCTGTTCCCTGGATGAGGGCAGCTACCTCCCTCGGTGAGCAGTCTAGAGGTGGGAAGATTTGCATGAAGGTCATCCATCCATATTTCCAAATCCTGAGAAACATTTTATTAATGTGGAATTTGATAACATGCAATTGGAAATACCTGGCCCAAAGTTCCTGGACTTATTTCACATGCCCTGGAGAAGCTTGGCCAGCTGTCTTCTGCTTAGGAAAGTAGCTTAGGAAACTGTGTGTGTATTTCTCAAGAGTGCCTTATAGACAAGGAAGTAGCTGGAAGAGCAGTGACAACACAGTTCTCTTGCATACTTTCTATGGCAGGGTGTTTTTTACTTTTTAAAATTTCAATATCTTACAGGAGTGCACATGTTTTTTGTTACATGGATCTCTTTTGTAATGCTTTATTCGGGACTGTAACCATGTCCATCACCCGCGTGGTGTTCATTGCACCCGTTAGGTAGGCTTTCGCCCATACGCTCTTCCCCTCTCTTCTCTGCTTGATTTCCACTGAGTTTCCTTTCTTCTGTGCACATATGTGTTCATACGTTTGTTCCAATTTAATAACAAGTGCCTGTAATATTTGTTTCTTCCATCCTTTAGATACTTCACTTAGGAGAATGATCTCCCATTCCATCCAAATGGTTACAAAAAGCATGAATTCATCCTTTTTATGGCTGAGTAGTATTCCATGATATACATACACCACATTTTGTTAATCCACTCAAATAACATGATAAACCATTATCCTTTATGAATATAGATGTAAAAAGTCTCAATAAATACTAGCAAACTAATTTCATTTGCACATCAAAAACTAAGTCACCAAGATAGTCCTTCTTATGTCTCGGCTACATTCATTCATTCCACATCAAAAAATAAAATGGAGGGAAAAAGAGACCCTGAATCTGTTAACTGCAGAGCAAAATGCAACTCCTGGAGCCAAATGCTTCATCGTATTCCCATCATGTATGATACAGGGCTCACTAGCACCCTATGTAGTGAAAGATAATAATACATCTCATATGCATGAAGGGTAGGAAATTGGTCTCAGTTTTCATAACTTGCCCCAAAGTTTCATTTCTTCAAATGCCTTGGAGACAAGGGATTGCATTTTTTCTTTAAATTTTTAGGTGTAGAAGTACAACATCTACTTCCATATGCCCTATATTATCCAAAATAGTGCTGCTTTGTTAAAACGCCATTCTTATTATTAATGAAAACAGCAATGTTTAATGCCTACAGAATGTGCATGCAAATTTTAAAATGATGAATTAAGGAATAGTTATTCCAATATAAAATGTAGGCAACCTTTAGAAAACATCATTAACAAAGTACGGACTAACAGTCTGAGACAAATGCCATAAAACATGTTTAATACAGAGAGATTACTCAAATTTGGTCAAGTAATTAGACCTAAATCAATAAAGCTGTAAGAAATAGTTATCCAAACATGCAGAGGAGCTAGAAAAACTCATCTAGGAAAATTAAAAGTTTTTTAAGGTACATTCTCAAAGCCACCACATAATTGAGAGAATCTAATTCAAATACAGCAAAAGGGAAAACGAGGCTAGCAATGCATAACCCAAACGGAAACAACAGCAAATATTAAAGCAGCAAAGCCACAGCCAAGGAAATAGTTTCTGTTATAGACTCTCAGACAGAATTTTAAGTGGAAAATTACCGCGCTATCTTACAAATTAAGTAAACATGGCTACTTGTGTGGCACTAAAACTCATCACATGCACAGCGTGCCTCTCGTTTGTATCTTGGTGATTACTGAACTATTGTAAACAAGTGTGCCAGGAAGCGTATGTCAGGAGTGATGGACTCATTTTATGCAGCTAACCAAGAAAACATGTTGCTAATGAAAATAACATTGCAAAGATACAGATTCATTTCCCCACGGCTCTGTTCATTCAGAGTCACTATGAAAACACGCAGCCATTCTTTATAAGTTCTATTCCTCGCCTTTTAAGAATTTTGTCAAGGGTGGTGCCTGTGGCTCAGTGAGTAGGGCACTGGCCCCATATGCCAAGGGTTGCAGGTTCGAACCAGGCCCTGGCCAAACTGCAACAAAAAAATAACTGGGTGTTGTGGCAGGCACCTGTAGTCCCAGCTACTCGGAAGGCTGAGGCAAGAGAATCACCTAAGCCCAAGAGCTGGAGGTTGCTGTAAACTGTGATGCCAGGGCACTCTACCAAGGATGACAAAAATAAAAAATAAAAAAAAGGAATTTTGGCAATATAGAAAGGGCTAGGCATGGTGGCTCATGCCTGTAATCCCAACACTTGGGGAGGGCAAGCTGGGAGTATCTCATGAGCCCAGAAGAGTTCAAGATCAGCCTGGGCAACATAGTGAAACCTCAACTCTACAAAAGCTTGTTAAATATCATCCAGGTGTGGTGACACACACCTGTAATGGCAGCTCCTCAGGAGGATAAAGCAGGAGGATCACTTGAGTCCAGGAGTTAGAGGTTGCAATGATCTATGATGATGTTACTTATCTCTAGCCTGGACAATGGAACAAGACCATGTCTTGGGGAAAAGAAAAAAAAAAAATCTGAAAGAAATTAAGAACTAGCCCAAGACTGTGCTGCCTATAAAAGATCAAAGTAAGATTGACTTGGATCAATGACTTTGAAAAATATCTGCACTCATGATTTAAATGGACTAAAAAATTGATCTCTTATACCATAAAATGATTGTTCAAATATTAATTTTTCCGTTTTCAGAACCAGAATACAAACAGTGACTTATACCTATGTATGCACTATACATACATCAGGGAGGGGGTTCCCTGAGCCCAGAGGACAGCAAGAGGCAATCTGGGGAGGCCAAAATCATTGAATATAGTCACTTCCTTCAGTGAGAAGCTTTATCTTGCATCCTGTTGTACTTTACAAATACTTCCATTTTCTACATATATTACAACATGAAAAATTCAGAAAGAACTTGTTTAGGAAATGGGTTTTATATTTTGATGTATGTGAGTGTGGGTGTGTGGGGGTGTCTATGTCTACATTTGACTTCAAATTGTGTCTTTGTTCCCGACTAGCGTTTGGGTCTTGTGTAGGCATGACCTAGAAGATTGTTTGTTCCCGACTAGCATTTGGCCTTGCGTAGGCATGGCTTGGAGGACTGCTTGCTCCTGACTGGCATTTGGCCTCAGTTAGGCATGGTTTGGAGGACTTCTTGCTCCTGACTGGTGTTTGGTCTTGGGTAGGCATGGCCTGGAAGATAGTTTGTTCCCACCTAGTGTTTGGCCTCATGTAGGCTTGGAAGATTATTCATTACTCAATTAGTGCTTCCCTCAGAGCAGCCACTGAGAGAGAGAATGAAACATCCACACCACAATTTAATAGTGTTTTACCCAGATGAATCTTAGTCTCTGGATCTCTAGTGTATAAAAACATCAAGTAAAAACTTAATAACCTTTGTGGCTCTCATTGATCTTATATATAGAAATTTAATCTCAAATTTATCTTACAATAAATGCACTCATTCATGCTTACTCTTCTAAGTTATTTGTTACAGAGAAAAATACGGAAGTAGAACAAGGCTTTATATGTGCCAATTATAATACCGCCTCCCTTTATTTTGGATCTAGGCTTAGCCTCTCCCATGTTGTCCCTGTTAGGGGCAGGAAGGAAATAGGGTAAAGAGGAAAAGAAAAGCTGACAATTACTGAGACAAATAAGAGAGAACAATTGCTCAGACAGAGGACACAGACCGTCTCTTAGCTAAGACATGGATAGGGTAGGGAAGATAAACTATTCCAGGCTACTACAATAGAAGAATAAGCCAAGATTGTAGCTACAGACTCTTTAAATTCAGGCACTGCTCACCTGCTAATGCCCCCACAGAAGGACTGATCAGTAAGAACTTCCTAAAGAAGAAGCTAGTCAGCTTTCCATTATTAATCAATGCCCTATTAATATCCTGGAGACTTTACAAAGAAGAAGTTAGTTAAAAAGACTGTGAAGTCGACTTCACCAAGACCCAAGGTGAACCAGTTAGTGCCTAGATGAGGAAAACAAAAGTTTCTAGAAGAGAGTCAGCACTTCCCAAAGTATATACACATAAGACATAAGAGGAACAAAACTAAGAATTGGGGAATAAATACAAGGGAAAGAATTAGTAAGAGGGTTATTCCTCCCTCATGAGGAAAAGACCCGCACCTCTGTTAGGTGTGTTCTATCACCTATAAACTCTCCCCTCTAACAAAATAAAAGTTTATGCCTGGTACTGCTGTGTAACTTCTCTTTTCACTCTGACTCCTCTGCTGCCACTTGACTTCTTAATTTCCTCTTTCTGTGCCAGCCAAGGTAAAGTGCTTTCAGATTCTTGGGGCTGCTTGCTAGTGGCACCCAGAGAAAGTCTGAACCAGGGCTGGGGTCTACCTAGCCCCCCAACATGGCCAATTTGCATTCATGGAGGTAAAACGAGGCCACTGAACAGCCTTTGCCAGACAAAAGGCAGGCTGAGAACACTCCTAGCAGCAAGAATTGCAACTGATAGGGAAAAATACAAGTAGCATAAAAAGAATACTCAAGAATAAGTATTTTTAACCATAAGAGCAGTTAAAGGACATCTACAAAGTTGAAGCCTCAAAGTTAAGTTGAACTTAAGTCCCTTCCCTCATTAAAAACCTCCAATGCTTAGAATACAGTAACTACTATACAGTATTTTGTTTTTCAAAGCCCTGTCTGATCTGAACCTTCTTATGGACACACTTCATCTGCTATTCCCTCCCCTGGACACACTCCAGCCACACTGACTTTCTTCCCTGTGCTCTAACATGCAAGTTTATTCCCACTGCTTAGAATTCTTTTTCTACAAGAGTTTTACCTTTTTTGTTTTACTTACTATTACTTAGGCTGTTTATTTATTTGTCTGTTTCACTGTCAAGCTCCTCCCCCTAGAAATTAAACTCAGTCTTATCAGAGGCTGTGACAGATTGTGTAATAATGGCACAATCGCTCTCTTCATTTATATCCATTCTTTATAGTGTGAACTTTCAGCAGCTCCCGTATAGAAATCCATTCTCTTTCTCCACCTGCTGAATCCAAGCTGGCCTTGAGCCTATAAAATGCAAAGGGAATGAAGTTATTCATGTCCCAACTGTAAACTTCAAGAGGCCTTGCATCATCTGTGTACTTTCTCGGAGTCCCTGCTCAGCGGCCCAGTGAAGGAAACCTCATGGGGCACAGTTGGTTCATCTGATGTTCACCTATGAAGAACATAGATATTTGAAAATACTCAATCCACACCAGCAAAGCTGCTCATCTTCTCTGCACACAGCTGGCCACAAATGCCTGAGGGATTTCAGGCAAGATCAGCCAAGCCTGACCCGGTTCAGCAAAAATGCTCAACTGACCTATGAACTTGTGCTTGTAATCTATTAGTAGTTAATAGCACTGAATGTTCAACTTCACCTTGTAACCTTCTAACGTCAATAAGGCTATGGGCCACAACAGGCCCACACTAACCCCTGGGACCGTCGAGGAGTCTTAAAAAGCCCCGTCTTCCCTGTTGCTTTAGGATCTATTTATATTTCATTGCTTTGGGCATAGATTTTTCCACCCAATCTATTATGATGATTATTTGCTTTGATTGCTTATCTGATTCCTGCTTCTTCATTCCAAGATGCTGAGTTTTGTTTTCCTTATGTTTGTATGTACAGTCTGGAAAATCTTCTTTGCTCACACTCCTAGGGCCATTTTTAATTTTCAGAAACCCAAATGTATGCTTTATACACATTGGTTCAGAATTTGCAAAGACAAGTTTTATTGCTTAACAGGATCTAATTAATACTTTATGGAACCTACCTATATTTTCCCAAGGAAATTGTAAATCTATAGCTTCAACTTCTATTACCTGGTAAGCTGAGTTTCTTTATTCTTTTCTGAATATTTTTCTTATTTTATAGACTATTACCAGAATAGTGGTGCTTAAAATTATCACCTTATGTGAATCCCTTAAATGTAGTAAGGAGTTTTTTTAAGGGGAAAAGAAAACTTTCTTGATCAAAAAGTCTCCAGTGAACATAGCGTCTTCATTGCTTTGCTTTGTAAAGACTAGTGTCATTTTTGACTATTCATGCATTGATGCCTTGTTTTAAGAAGTGATAACCATATTTGTTTTCAGATTTACATCTTTAAAACTGTCTAGAGTTCACAGGATATTGCCAATTGCATTTTTCAAAAATGGCACAATGATATCCCCCATCCTGCTTATTATTTTCATAACACAAGTTTGGTGCTCTGTCATCAAAAGATGGAGGCTCTACCTCCTCCCCTTTAGCCAGATGGAACTTTGTGACCATCTTGATCAACAGAATGCATCAGAAGTGAAAATACGTGACTTCCCAGACAGATTATAATCTTCCCAGACAGATTATAAAATAAAACTGGAGAGTATTAAAATGACATGAACCCCATATAGCAACTAACGAAAGGGCAAAAGTTAAAAAACATCATCTTCACACTTAAGACTCCCATGGTGGACTCCATTAAAGAGGTATCTGGCTCCAATTCATGGTCCCTGATTCAGAGACTCTGGGGAGAGGTCTGAAGAACAAGTTTGCAGGCGATGCTGACATGGCTGGTTTAAGGACCACGCTTTGAGAAACACTAAGGAAACACAAATTGGCTCCACAAAAGGGAATGGTTAGTAAAAAACTAAACAACTGAAAAATAAAAAATATTCAATGCTATTTTTGTCTAATACAGTGGTTCTAAACCTTCACAATGCGTGACCCTTTATCCTGTGGGTCACGACTCACAGGTTGAGAACTGCTGGTCTAATAGTAAACAATAGGAGGAAACAAAAAATAAATGGAATAGTAGCCACAAGGTTTAGACACCTTATGGTTTTGTCAATAAACTCAACAACTATAATTAGTGATATTTAACTACAATATATTTCTACTTGGTCATACATCTAAAAATCACCTTTTAGATCATCAGTTCTACAAAATAGTATAGAACTTTGGCAGGGAGGGACAGTTTAAGAGGCCTATAAAGACAGGAAAACAATAAAAGAAACCACATTTTCTCACTTATCCTATTCAAAAGATTCTAAATGCAAACCCCTCAGGCAAAGATATCTTGGTCTTTGTTCCTAAATTACAGTGTTTTGGGATTAGTCTTTTTTATTGGGCAATTTAAGAAATATATTAGCTTAAGTCTGTGACTAATACAGTTAAAGTTCCCATGAAAGAGCTAGAATTAAGCCCAAATTACTCATGCAACCACTCTTACAAGCCAAAACAGCTAAGTGCATTACTAATCTAGGACAGTAGTCTCCTAAAAGGGTAATCAGGACGGCATGGTATGTGTTACCTAAAGTGATATAATGTCAACAAAACTCTTTTTATTTTTCTTTTGCCCTGAAGAAGAAAATGTTGTGTTGAGGAAAGACAGTCACAACTGTCTCCTAATAAAATAAAATGCAATCATTTTAAATTGTCAGGCATTCTTTCAGAATAGAAAAAAAACCCATCACACAATTTTCCTGTTGTTAATTCTAACAACAAGAAAAATGTCAAAATTGTTTTGTCATTTCACAGATATCCTTTTCTCATGGATACTGACACTCAATGAAAATTAGACCTATTTTCTTCGTTTCCAGGAGAAAACGATGAATCAAAACAAATAAGATGAGTTGTGTATACAATGGCAATTGAGGAACATTGCTTGTATCTGGTATTAATGTCAAACACCTACATAAAACTTCCAAGCCCTGGTTTCTCTACAGAATGTCAATTACCCAAGGAACTGATAGTCAGCTGGTTGAACATTTCACCTATTTTCCAAATATTGAACACTAGTGACAATATTAAACCCAGTAATGGATACCTGTGCTATGATTTATATGAGTACAGAAGAGGGAAACATGGTTTCAAGATAAAAATATTGATCTAAACACCATCGTTTCTTAAGGGATTTTTCTTTTTTCTTAGCCAAAACATTATGTCCTTGACATTGATACACAAATTATCCAGAATCTTAGCAGAGATTTTTTTTTTAATTTTTACTTAAAAAAATTTTAAGCAAACTCATGATATTCAGGTAATCTAGTAGGCACCAGGTACATGGTATATGTAAGATATAATTTTTTTCTCTCCATGTCCACATTATCTAGTGCTAATAAATCATTACAGTCCATTTCAAGGAGTGTTATCTTAGTGACAAGAACTGAATACTGTATACACTCGAGTATAAGCCGACCTGAATATAAGCCAACCCCCTTAATTTTACTCTAAAAACTGGGAAAACTTAGTGACTGGAGTATAAGCTGAGGTGGAAAATGCAGTAGCCACTGGTAAATTTCAAAAATAAAAATATATACCCAAAACAATTATAATAATTGCGGAATCAGTAGGTTAAATGCTTTTCAATATTTATTGCTAAAGAAAAACTGTAAACTAGCAACAATGCCTACCTCTTCAGCTCAGCCGCCACGTGTGGACTGAGCTGAAGCACCGCCCCCTCAAGCAGACGGCAGAAGACGACTGGAGACTACGTGCATTTGATTAGGTGCGCGTGCACTGAATCAAATAACCTGTAGGACCCGAGTATAAGTCGAGTTTGGGTTTTTCGGCACAAATTTTGTGCCGAAAAAACTCAGCTTATACTCGAGTATATATGGTAGTTAAGCCACAAAAGATGGTTAATAACTCACTGTGTTAATTTGGTATAAAAACCTTTTACAGAGTGTTGACATTTAAATGTCTAGGTATCTGCCTAGTAGAAAATATGGAGAAAGAACTACCATGGAAAATAACATAAACATCTGTATTGACTACCCAGGGAGCATTGGAAGTTAAACAATAATCACAAGTAAAGCAACTTGATAATTTAGTAGCAAGAGGTGAACTTTAAAAGGAAGGTCGTATATGGATCATGAGGGATTTATGTGCTAAATTCAGGCTAGCACTTGTAGCCAATAAGATACTATCAAGGAAACAGCATTATTTCATGTCAGATTAATTAACTATCATCATTTCCCTAAAGAATAGGGTCTTGAGAGAATGTTCCAATTGAATGAAATGGATTCATTTTTATGAAGGACATTTCTAGCATTTTCTAGTTTGCCTTGCATCACGGGAAAGACTGTTTTTCAACTGTGAGAGACAGGGTAAGAGGGAAAGTCTTCTCTGGGCTTCTCTTGGGACTGAGAAGCTCTCCTCTAGTTCGAGCTATTCACTCAAAGTAATGCAAACTGGGTTAGAGAATTACAGCTGCATAAATCAAACCACCCCTTCCATCGACTTCACACTCAAACATCCAGCAGTTCCTTTGTGACAGTGTGTAGATGCAGTCAAGGGGTTCTTGAGTACAATCAAAGCACAGAGGGAGAAACTGTTGACTGCTATATGAATTAGCACCAACATTTATCTAGATTAGATAAGATGCTTATGGTACATTGAAAACAGAGTGATTAAAAACACATTCATGCAAATCTTATTTGTGGCAGATAAGACTCTCAGATTTGGCAGTTGCCTGATCTTAACAAATATGGTTTTAATAATGAATTAAGGTTTAATTTATGGATTTCCCATATTAGATTGTTCAGAAATTAGTGCTCATTTGGGAAATACCCTGTTGTATTGAAATTAGCGTGTGGAGACTGGTATAAGGTTAATGAATTTGGGTGTTTAGAATGCATTTGTTCACTCGGTTCATCAGAAAGGCAGCCCGAGGCTTTAAAAATAAAACTGTCACCATCTGCACAGCAACAGTTAATATTCGTCAAAATATTTAGTCAAAACAACCCAAAGTCCTATCAAATCTACAAACAGGACCTGTGAGACCTTTAACCTGATTTCACAGCACTAAAATATGAGACTAGAGAGGTGAAATGCTTTTCCTAATGGCGTACTTCTAGCCCAAGCAAAAGCCACAACTAAGGCAGGGTTTTCTGACTGTAAATCCAATTTTTCTTAGCTACACCACAGGGTCTCTGGTTCTGTGGCTATTTATTTGCATAAAAGAGAACAATTTTATTCTCTCTTACATAGGCTTGAGCTCAGATTGGATATGAATGTACTAGTCTCCTGGGACACGGTGGCTGGTTAGCACATAAATCCTGGGAAGTATTTGTCTGGTTTACAATCTTTTCTTTCTGGGAATTTACCTCGCATTTCACAGGATTAGACCTCTTACAGCCACGTTTTTACTACATGACCAAACCTTCCAGTTTCTGGGCTACACCACGTGATTTTAGAAATGGGACTGAGAAGTTCTCCTCTAGCTCGAGCTATTCACTCAAAGTAATGCAAACTCTGGGACTGCCGGTCCAGTGTCAGCAGATGACAAGAATACAGTTGACAGGCAGAGAGAACCACAGTCAAGACCAGGTAGCTCCAGGGGGTGCATGGCCTGGCTCCTCCTAATTTTGCACTTCCTGGTATTTTACAGTGTCAAAGCTCATTTGAAGTTTCTACCCTTGCATTCTACAGTATATTTCTGAATCTTCACAATGAATCCACACCAGGAAATGGTGTTTCAAGCAATAGACTCTAAGAGAAAGGGTGAAAACATGGAGATTCCTCTTGCACTGGGCACGCAGCTGGCAGTCCATGGAAACATATTGGAAGAACATGAAAATGCGCTCAGAACATCTCTAATATGTGAAACCAGAAAGAGATGCAAGCTAATGCATACTTTTTACAATGAAGGTGGAGAAAATTAGGACATACTATACAAATACAGCCTATGGATATGTCTATACATTTATTTAAAAAAAAATTCTATGCTTCACCCTTCTACCCATCAGGACAGGGTAACTAATAGCAAAAAATAATAATCATCATCATCATCATCATCAAAATTTCAGAAGCTTACCATACTAAAAGTTTATTTATCATTCAAGCAAATGTTTTGTTTAGGCAGTTCCCTTAGACAGGTATCCTACAAATAATAACTCAGGGATTAAAAAAAAAAAAATCAGTTCATCTCAGGCCAACTCTATCCTGGTTCTTTAAGTCTTTTATTAAATCCTCTGTATTCAGACAGTAGATGGAGAAAAGACAGAGAATACAGAAATGTGGAGCCTTGTGATTAAAACACTGCCTCCATTAGACCCCAAACAAGAGTTGAGGTTGAAAAATATTTTGAGCTATAAAAGCTGCTCAATTGTCTGCCCTAAAAAAATGATCAGATCAGGGTGCAGTCTCCCATTTATTATTCCAGATGGCAGTAGAGTGACCAGCCATAAACTCAGGAGGAGCAAAAAAGAACAGACACAAGTCAAACTTGAGAAATATGGGGAAAGAAAAGGACTTTGTTGGTGGTCACTGGCACATGAAGCCCATTGCAAGTCTACTAAAGGTACAAGGAAATTGTGTTACTCAAAGCAACCAAAATTCCTGACTTAACATGGCTTTGACCTTTAACAATAGCAGTCTTGATACGAATTTAGGACTCCCAGATTTGCACCAGCAGGAATCGTGCTCTAAAAACTGTAGCCACTAAAGAGAGCGTAATTCTCCATGTCAGTTTCTGGGATGGGCATGAAGAATAATAAAAAAAAGAAGCGTTTCCCAGAAAGCAGAGCCTGAGTCCACAGAGGACAGCAAACAACGCGGCATTTCCCAAAGAAGAGAATCAAATTCTAGTCCAGGAAATGTTCTCCCTCTTTGAACAAGATGTTGTAACGTGTGTGGGTCGGTCCTGCGTTGTTTCCCCCTCGTTTGACCTGTTTCTGTGTGGCAGATTTATTGCTGTTATCTGTGGCTCATCCATAATTAGGTAGAGAAAAGTAGAGCAAGATAATTTGTCTTTTTAGTTCTAAGGTAACTGGATCAAGTTGCTACATTTTAGCAATGACTGGGAAACCGCTAGAAATACTGGACTTTGAGCATAAATAGTGACCAGGTCGGGTTTTGAGTTATTTCTCTGTGTGATCAAATATATTTGATCACCAAAATATAGTAAAAAAAAAAAAAATAGTCCCAGTTGTAGCGACTACCTTGTTGCTCACTCAATCAACGCCATTCTCCTCCAGGACGTACAAGTAGATGTCCCTCCTCTGCAATCACATGCAGCCATGTGACTGAGTCTTGGCCAATGGTACGGCACCATCCCTTTCTGGACCTTGGCCATGCAAAGTCTTCATAACCAATTATCTTTCTCTTCCCCATTCAGTGGTTGGATATAGAATTCCTGGAGCTTCTTGTTAAAAAAAATTTTTTTTGGAGATGGCTCCAAGTCAGCCTAATTCCTAATTCCTAGTCTCTATGTGAGTTACTGAAATAAACTGAGATTTGAGGGTTCATCTGTCAATACCTAGAATGATCTGTACTAATAAATGCTACCCCTCCAACTTCTAAAAAAACATTTAGTGATCTGACTGAGACCATACAGGTCCCCGGAAATTAGAGAAGAAACAGCTAAAAGGGTCCAAATACGGAACCATTATCAAGGCCCTTCCCAGGACTACAAGGGTACTTTGTCCACAGTCAGCTTCAATGGAACAAAACAGCCTACATAAATCAAAACAGAAAACCAGGATGGAGTCAGCCTGAGATGAACTGATTTTTTTTTTTTTTATCCCAGAGTTATTATTTGTAGGATACCTGTCAAAGGAAAAATAAAACAAAACACTCTGTCCACAAAACATGAAACGTAAACAGAGCCTGTACTATCTCCACGTCTTTATTCTTAGCTATGCCTTGAGGTCAAGGCCATTTCAAAGGGAGTAATGGAGACAGAGGAACATTCACATTTGCTTGGGAAAGACTGACGTCTCATACTACTCAGGGCTTGGAGACTGTTTCTAATGTAAATAGGCAATTATATTCCCACAGTATTACTTTTCAAGCACTCTTGACATATTTTATTGTGAATGAAAGACTCCGAAATGAAACTGAAGCTGTTGTTGCAGGGGTTATAATATCAGATAAACTGCCTCCTATATATTAATGCAGGACTACCTTAAATTTGCCCACCAAAGCCGCTCTGTACCCCTAGGACTGGTTATGAAGGTGTGAAGAAGTGGTCTGCTGATGTCACATGACTCATAGGGAAATCCTAACCCCCTGGAATTTTTTTAATGTCTCCCTGAAGATCCTGAACAAGAAAAATCTCAGGAGGGGAAAAAGAGTAGTCAGAAATCATACATTTCCACAATGAGCACTTTGGTCCTTTCACTTCTCCTGTTCCAGTTCCAGGATGCTGGTTATGCGAATGCTCCTATAACTCTATTATTCCTTTTGAAACGGCCTTAACCTCAGGGCATCACTAAGAATGACACATGAACACATGATTACGTACCCTAATTCAGAGCTGTTGGTCTTGCCCCATTTGCTACATGGGATTTTGGGAGTGACAGTTTCTCTTCTACCCCCAGCAGCTCATCGTTGTAGTTTGAAGGTGGCAGCTGTCTTTGAATGTTTCCTCTGGACACTATAACTGCTAGGGTTTGTGGGTTCTCATGCATTAAAAAATGGTTGAATGCTTTTACAGAGGAGGACAAACCCAAGAACATCTGTGAACATGTGGCAAGAAGGAACGCGGTCTCTTAAGCAGCACAGGAATAAAATTAAGGAGAGATATCTGGAGGGTGTCTCCCAGCCTATGATAACATTTTTCCTATAGGAACTGACACCTCCCCTTAGAAGAACAATTTCACTAGCATTCTGTTCATAAAACCATATGAATGTCCTGTTTGGGGCATAACTGATAAATCAGAAATGGGTGTAGCATTGAAGCTAAACAAATACAATTATTTTTTCCCTAAAAAATTAGAGTTTAAAAAATTTAGCTTAGTGGTCTACATATTAGGCGATTAACACCATTAGGAATGAGGCTAGCATCTTCTGCTAATACCGCAGTAGATGAAGCTACACCTCCATGCAGGAGCAAGAGGTCATGAGACCCAGGAAGAGGGAAGTGAGTGCAAGAGCATGGACTTCTGATTAATTCTGCTGAAGATCAAATTGTAGTCCACAACCTTCAGTTTTGTAAGATAACTCTGAATCTACCCAATATTATTTTTCTTAAATTAGTCCTAGTTAGTTTTAATTTCAGAAGCACAGGAAAGCAACCAGCCCCACTCTTTGAGGGCAGCCCCTTTGAGTAATTAATTCCCTAAGCTTAGTCACCCAGTGACTTACTTCATTTTCCCCCACTATCAGTCTGCTGGGTTGCCAGCATACCCCCTGGATGGGTTTTATGATGGCTACAAAAGGATTCATGGTATTCCGTACCACAACAGGCTGTCTTCCTTCCTTCCGTCCGTCCGTCCTTCCTTCCTTCCTTCCTTCCTTCCTTCCTTCCTTCCTTCCTTCCTTCCCTTTCTCCTTTTTTCTTTTCTTTTCTTTCTTTCTTTCTTTCGTTCACTGCAAAAATTCCTTTTCATTTTCTTTATTAATGTCACATTTCAAATATGTAAAGATTAGCCTTTATATGCTTACATGGCTGCAATTTTTCTACCAATTTCATTTATTTTTATCTATTTCACAGATTCTTTTTCCTGTTTGATCAGAAAACTTGTGATTTTCTTTTTTATTTTTCTTTGATTTGATTTCAATATATTGAATTCACCTGTGCTTAGTTCAGGCTTACTGTGTGGTTATTTGAGTTGTTCTAGCTCCTATGCACTTTACATTTACTTCCCAAGGCCTTTTCCAAGGATAGGTTACAGATTACCTGATCACCTGAGCCATGATGGCTACAGTTGTCAACATGGACAAGAGAAGTCACATGGTCCACCCTGTATAGAAGGATATCATGATTTTTTTCTCTAATGCTTATATCTCTGTGACCTTTTTAATCTTCCTTCTCACTCGAATGAATGAAGTATATCCTATATCCTGACCTACCCCCTCCCTCAGACTTTCTCAAATAAGTTATTTTATTGGACTTTGGAAAACCAGTAGGGGGGCCGCTGGTGTGAAACTTTCTGCTGGTTGGCTAGGGATCCACTATTCTAGGTTTGGCTCAGATGGGACAATTCAGGTAGCTCTGCTGTACCTGTCTCATCATCCTCTGTGGATTGTCAACCTGGGCATGCTCTTTTTAGGGTGATAACAAACATCAGAAAACCTCTCTGACTCCACTGAAAGCTTTGCACTGACATATGTTATTTCTCCCTTATTGTATTAATCAAAGTGTCTGTCCAAATTTAAATGGCAGGGGTCAAGAAAAAGATTGCATTTTTATGTAAGGAACTCAAAAACCTCAAGTCGAAGGGCCTAGAATGAAAGAGAAAAATCAAGCATTGTAATGTAATCTGTCACCATCCAACTTAGTCTTCTATCACCATATTTTGTAAAGAAATTGGATTAAATATATCTGGATCATTTTTAGCTCCAGCATTATGGTTCTGTGTGAACTTTGCAAAATATTGCCTTATAATTCCAAATTATTTTTTTAGTCTGATAATCATAGATGTCTATACAGATTGAATGTATTAACATAACACATTAAAGATGCTTTAAGATGGGTGATGCATACATTGCCGTTTCTAGAGAGAACCACAGTGAAATTATATTAGAAAAATGATTAAGCACTGTT
The DNA here is from genome assembly GCA_963574355.1 of Loris lydekkerianus. Lineage (NCBI taxonomy): Eukaryota > Metazoa > Chordata > Mammalia > Primates > Lorisidae > Loris > Loris lydekkerianus. The sequence continues at coordinate 20,480 of CAUYPK010021789.1, forward strand.
CTTGTTCTTTTTTCTTTTTCTTTTTTTTTTTTTTTTTGATACAGAGTCTCACTATGTCTCCCTCAGTAGAGTGCCATGGTGTCACGTGTCACAGCTCACAGCAACCTTCAACTCTTGGGTTTAAGGGATTCTCTTGCCTCAGCCTACCAAGTAGCTGGGACTACAGTCGCCTACTACAACATCCAGCTATTTATTTATTTTTATTATTATTATTTTGGTTGTAGTTTTCATTGTTGTTTGGCAGGCCGGGGCTGGGTTTGAACTAGCCAGCTCCAGTGTTTGTGGCCGGTGCCCTAGCCACTGAGCCACAGGCACCAAGCCTAAGTGCTATCCTTTTATACTTAAGAGGAAAATGATTTTGTCTCCTTGGGTTTAACTCATGTGTCTTTAGTTACTGGTCCACAGAAATGCATGAAGTCATATTAGCATTTGTGCTGCACCCCATTTTGCTTGTTCCATAATCCACCTGAACAAATTGCCACAGCTGTAGAGTCCACATCCACACATCCATGGAATCATTTTTAAGAGTCCCCAGGTTGTACTGTGTATGTGTATAAATAAATTCACATATATTCTTCAGCTCAAGAATCTTTACTGATACCATTTCCCTACAAATATATTTAAAGAAAGCAACTTTGAGGTATTCTTCACATAAAATAAAATATGCCCATTTTAAATGTAGTTCTGACAAATGTATACACCTGTATGTAATCTTTGCCATAATCAATACAGCATTTCCATTACCCCAAAGATCCCATGTGCCCATTGCCAATGACCCTTTCCTTCTACTCTCAGCTCAGATCTATACTGACCTACTGTCACTCTACTAAATATTTTTTAAGATTTATATAAATGGAATTTTACCATAGATTTCTCATTTGACCTCTTTATCTCAGTAGGATTTTATTGTGACTTGTTGATGTGATTGTATGGCTCGGGATGTTTATTCCTTTATATAGCTGAGTACTATTCCGCCATACCTGCACACATCAATTGGTGTGCTCCTTGAACCACTGAAGAACATTTGAGATTTTCCTAGTCAAGGTTATCATAAATACATAGGAGAGGTAATATATCATTTGTGTACAATTTTTTTCCATAGATATTTCGTATACCTTTAATCATTATCATGTGTAAGTCATGGCATTTAATCATAGTCTAAATTTGCATTCTACAGATTAGTGTTGAACAAGTTTTTATGTGATTCTTAACCATTCTGCATACATTCTTTTATGTTGTATTCTTTTTGCTTGTCTTGTTATTGAGTAGCAAGATATTGGAGAACTAACTTTTTAAAAATTTGAGTTTTTCAATGCATGATTTTGGATAGCTTTTTATTTATTTAATTTTTTAATTCCTTGCAGCCAGATTTTGTAATTTTCTGTACACCATTCTTGCACATGTTTCGCTAAAGTTATCTTTACTTGTTTTATGTTTTTGATGTTATTCTAAATACTTTTAGATTTTTTTCTAATTATTTATTTCTGGTAATTAAAAATAGAGTTGGTATTTAATTTGCCATTCTGTAATTTGGTTAGATTCAATTATTAAATATAATAGCTTTGGTGTATATGTGTTAACATTACTAAATAACAATTATGTAATCTGCAGATAAAGGCACTTGATTCTTCCTGCCCAATCTGAATGTTTTTTATTTTCTTTTTTTGTACCTTATTGCTGAGAGGTTGGGTGAGAGTGATGAGAGAAGATGGTCTTACTATATTGGTAATTTTAGAGTCAAACTATCTAGTCTCATGATTAAGCTGGACATCAATGCTATATTTTTTCTGTAAAAGCTCTTTAACAGATTCAAACAATTCTCTTTCTAATTTTCTGAGAATTTTCTAATGAATGGCTACTGAATATTTACTTATGCAATGCTTCTCTTAACTCTATTTAGGAGTTCATATGGATTTTCTCCGTTTTTTATTAATATGATGAAATATATTGCCATATGTAAAGTCAACCTTACATTTCTGACATAAATACTACTTGGTTGTGATACATTATCTTTATTTTCTGCATATCATTAGATTTAATTTGCTAATATTCAGTTGAAAAGTCCTCACACCTAGATTTTTCAGCAATCTTGGTGTATAATTTTCTTTGTGGATGAAGTGTTTGATAAATTTTTCACTTCAGACTAATGCTACCCTAATAGAATGAGTTAGAAAGTATGCCTTCCTAGTCTATCTTCTGAAAAAGTTTGGCACAGTTTGTTATGAAATAGTTTTTTTGGTAAATTTTCAATTGAATTCCCCAAGAAATACATCTTGAACTGAAGCTGTTATTGTGGGAAGATTTTATGATAGTTATTCATTCAAATTCCTTACTATATATAAAAGCTATTTAGATTTTCTTTCTTCTTGGCCCATTCTGGTAATTTGTGTCTGTCAAGGAATTGGCCTATTTAATTTAAGTAGTATAATTATTATAAAATTATTTATAATAATTTCTTGAGATACATTTCATGTCTTTTGAATCAGTGTTGATATTCTATCTTTTATTCATGATATTATCTTCTGTCATTTTTCTTGACTAGCCTAAGTTTCTCGGTTTTATTACACTATTCAAACACCAAGATTTTTGCTTTATGAGGTTGTCTATATATTTTTCATTGATAAATTGTTATTTCCTTCCTTCTATTTATGTTGTACTCAATTTGCACTTGGTTTTTACAGTAGAAATAAGAGTTATTGATTTTATAATCACTTAAAACTATAGATTGCCCTATATTTGCTCTAGTAGCTTAATTCTACAATTGTGGTTTGTTGTCATTTTACTTTTATTCATTTGAAGATATTTTTGTAATTTTCTTTGTGATTTCTTTTTGACCCATGAATTATTTACAGATATGTTGTTTAGTTTCCAGATATTTGGGTTTTCCTCAGATTTTGGTATATTTATTTCCTAATTTTAATTATGTTGAAGAAAAAGAACAAATTTACATAGTTTCAATTCTTTAAGTTGATTGAGACCTTGTTTAATAGCAACATGAGTTCTATCTTTAAAAATCACTTTATGTTCACTTGAAGTGAATGTGCATTAGGCTGTTGCTAAGTGAAATGTTCTATGTCATTCAGATCACGTTGGTTGACAATAGTGTTCTAGTCTTTTGTATTCTCAATGAATTCTTATCTACCTGATCTGCCAATTACTGACAGAGAACATTGAATTCACCAAATATAATTGTGGAGTTAGCAGTTTCTCTACTCATCTCTGTCAGTATTAGATTCATGTACTTTAAAGCTCTGTTAGTAACTGTATACACATTTAGAATTGCTAAGTCTAATCAATGAATTTACCCTTTATCATTTATCTTTTGGTCCCTTATAAAGTCAACATTTTTAAGATTATTGTTTTACATGTGATATTGTTCATCAGCCTAATATTATCTACACACAAATGTATCTTTACATATTAAGATAATTCCCTGAGGACAGGGCAGCACAGCTTGAGAGATTTTAAATTCAATATAAAAACCTCTGATATTATTCCATGGTGTACATATACCACAATTTATTAATCCATTCTTGGATCGATGGGCACTTGGGTTTTTTCCGTGACTTAGCAATTGTGAATAGGGCTGCAATAAAGATATCTTTGTTATGATATGATTTTTGGTCTTCTGGGTATATGTCCAATAGAGGAATTACAGGATTGAATGGTAGGTCTATTTTTAGATCTTTGCAGCCTTAAAGAAAGATGGAGACTTTACCTCCTTTATGTTTACATGGATGGAGCTGGAACATATTCTTCTTAGTAAAGTATCTCAAGAATGGAAGAAATATTATCCAATGTACTCACCCCTACTATGAAACTAATATAGGGGTTTCACATACATGCTATAACCCAATTGCAACCTAGGAATAGAAGGAAGGGAGAAAAAGTGGGAGGGAGGAGGGAGGTGGGAGAAAAGAGGGGGATTGGTGAGAATACAGTTGCGGTGCATCTTACAAGGGTATATGTGAAACGTAGTAAATGTGGAATGTAAATGTCTTAACACAAGAACTGGGAAATTGCCAGGAAAGCTATGTTAACCAGTGTGATGTAAATGTGTCAACCGGTCTGTGAAACTAGTGAATGATGCCCCATGATCATCTTAATGTACACAGCTATGATTTAATTAAAAAAAAAAAAAATGATCACATCTTAGGTCACAAGTCTAACCTCAGTAAATTTAAAGGAATAGAAATTATTCCATGCATCTTCTCGGACCACCATGGAATAAAACTCGAGGTGGGTAACAACAGGAATCTGCATACTCATACAAAAACATGGAAGTTAAATAACATTATGCTGAATTATAGCTGGGTCAGAGATGAGATTAAGAAAGAAATTGCCAATTTTATGGATCAAAACAACAATGAAGACACGAACTATCAGAACCTCTGGGATATTGCAAAGGCAGTTCTAAGAGGGAAATGTATAGCACTGCAAGCCTTCCTCAAGAGAAGAGAAAGAGAGGAAGTTAACAACTTAATGGGACATCTCAAGCAACTGGAAAAGAAAGGACATTCCAACACCAAACCCAATAGAAGAAAACCAATAACCAAAATTAGAGCAGAACTAAATGAAATTGAAAACAAAAGAATAATACAACAGATCAATAAATCAAAAAGCTGGTTTTTTGAAAAGGTCAATAAACTAGATAAACGTTTGGCCAACCTAATCAGAAAAAAAGAGTAAAATCTCTAATCTCATCAATCAGAAACGACAAACACGAAATAACAACAGACTCCTCAGAAATAAAAAAAATCCTTAATGAAGTGGAGAGCACCAGAGGGAGTAGGCTAACGTCAGAGGTTCCCTGCATGAATCTTTTGTCTAGGGATTGTGCGTCTGTCTTCTTTAGAGAAATTTCTCTTCATGTCCTTTGCCTACCCTGAGATGGGATCACTTCCTTTCTTGACATCTACTTCTCTGTTTTTGTGCCAGTACCATGCTGTTTTGATCACTATCGAATATATCAAGAAAGGAAAAAAAAATATCCAATATATTCAGCACCACTATGAAGCTAATTTATAGCTTCATATAAAGGGTATAACCCAACTATAGCACAAGAATATGTGGAAAGGCCATGGGAGAAGAAGGGAGTAGAGAAGTCAGGGTGGAGGGAGGGTAATGTGCAGGGCCACACCTATGGTGCATCTTAGAATGGGTACAGGCAAAACCTACTAAATGCAGTACACAAATGTCTACATACAATAATTAAGAAAACGCGATGAAGGCTACGTTGCACACATTGATGAGAATATTTCAGATTGTGTATGAAACCAGCACATTGTACCCCTTGATTGCACAACAGTACACAGCTAAGATTTAACAATAAAATAAAATAAATAAAAATAAAATAAATATATAAATAAAAGTATGCATTTTAAAGAAAAATCCTTAATGAATATTACAAGAAACTTTATTCTCAGAAATATGAAAATCTGAAGGAAATTGACCAATACTTGGAAGCACGTTACCTTCCCAGACTTAGCCAGAATCAAGTGGAAATGTTGAACAGGCCCATATCAAGTTCGGAAATAGCATCAATCATACAAAACCTTCCTAAAAAGAAAAGCCTGGGAGCAGATGGTTTCATGTCGGGATTCTACCAAACCTTTTAAGAGGAATTACTACCTATATTACTCAACCTGTTCCAAAAGGTAGAAAAAGAATAAAGACTACCCAACACATTCTATGAAGCAAACATCACCCTGATCCCAAAACCAGGAAAAGGCGCAACAAGAATAAAAACTATAGACCAATATCACTAATGAATATACATGCAAAAATATGAAACAAGATCCTAACAAACAGAATCTAGCAACACATCAAACAAATTATACATCATGACCATGTAGGTTTTATCCCAGCGTCTCAAGGCTGGTTCAATATACATAAATCTATAAATGTAATTCAGCACATAAACAAATTAAAAAACAAAGACCAGGCAACTGGGCACTGCGAGTCTGGGGAGACAATACTGCAGGCATCTCTGGCCGGTGGGATCTGCCTATGATCATCCCTTTGAGGATACAGGGAGCCAGCAAGGGACTTCTGGACCCCAGGAGTAGGACAAAAACAGTGGAAAACTGGCAAGTGGCTGCTTGTGTTCGATCGACATAATCACACCAGCAAACGTGAGTACAAGCAGCAGTGAGACTCCAAAATGGAAAGGCCTTACCTATGAACTGTTTTGGTGTTCTTGGACTTGGCACTCAGTTGAGCTGCCTTGGGGAGAGCTTGAGCAGGAGTGTGGAGAACGTTGGGCATTGTCTGGGGCCCCAGAATGAGCCAGTGAGCTGGGCAAAGTAAGCCATTGTGAAAGAACTGCTCTTGCAAGCTCCATCCTCAGGGTCCCAGAGCAAGGATTGGGCGGGACAAAGTAACCTAGTGACTGAGCAGCCTAAAGGCGGGGACTGAACTGCCTTACAGCCTTAATCCTTACGAGAAGAGTGAGGCGGTTTTGGCACACTGGGGCCTTGGGCTGTTGCCCTGGATAGAGTGCCGTGATGTCACAGTTCATAGCAACCTCAAACTCCAGGGCATGGCGTTGCCCAGACCTCCATAAGGGCTGCACAGTGAACCCCGACCAGTGACCCACACCCACCGGGCCTCTGCATTTCCTCACCAGGAACTGCGGGAGCCACACAACCCTGCAACCTCCCTCCTGTGTCCTCCAAGCCTCCACAATAGCCCATTCATCTGACCAGGGACCCTGGTAGCTGCATGCCCTCTGGAGCCCTCCCTGCCTCTGCACAGAGCCCTTCTCCGGGCCAGAGACTACTAGAGCCTTGGGCTCTCTGTGCCAAACTCATTAAGAGCCAGGCACTCCCAGAACCATGCGCAACACCCCCAGCCCTATTGCTGGATCCAGGCGTGTCACACACCGGAGCTGCTTCCACAAACAGAAGTCCCTAGCTAGAGCAGCCCCAGAGGAACTACACAGGGTCAC